>JAOTRK010100054.1:0-15257 GCA_028566135.1 Iris sibirica | reverse complement strand
GTATCTGTTTAGATAAGACAGTGTTAATTAATGTCCATAATAGTTAATTAACTGAGAAAAAGGAAGGACGGACTCCTGAGTCAGATCTAGGTAAGGGACAGACTTCTGGAGTCAAACTTGGCTTCTAGGTCAAAGATGTTCACTACTAGAAAAGGGGTCTTTTGCGTCCCTTAAAAGTTCGTCGCAAATGTGATTTTGCCGTCGCAAATACTTTTTGCGACGATTTTTGCGACGACAAACAAGGGGTATTAAGGAGAAATACCTTAATTGTTTTTTTCATAAGGAGAAATAAAGGAGAAATAAAGGCTCTTTCCATGTTTTAAGGAAAACTTGGGATTAAGGAGAAATACCTTAATCGTCGCAAAAACTTGGGATTAAGGCTTTGTTGTTGTTGTTTTCATAAGGAGAAATAAAGGCTCTTTCCATGTTTGACCAACTTTCTAAATTTCTATACTATTGAAGCTGTGCTATTTTCCTTATCACATGGCTGTGTTCTCAATTAACTACCCTTCTCTCTATATGACTTAGGGTATTAAACAAGGATGGTATGATGGTGTGAGTATAGCCTTTGCTGTTCTTCTGGTTATATTTGTTACAGGTATGTTTTCAATTATGTGATGCAGGGTACTTTGACCTTGGGATAAAGGCTTTGTTATTGTTGGAGGATACTTTGTCGTGATTATGCTAAGTGGTTTTCATGTTACATATATACTGTAATTCCGAAATAGCAATGTCTGCATTAGTTTGTATCACTTGCTATGATAGCCTATCCTTGTATGGGCATATTGGAAAATTCTAAAACAAATTAAACAACAAAATTATCTTGGGGTCTACATATTGAAGATATTCAATATTGTAAGCATCTCTTAGGGAAATCATAGATGCACATGGAATTGTGGTCTAAAGAAAGTTCTTAAAAAACATAGAAGGCAACACTAGCCCAAATTCTGACTTAGTTGCCAATCTGCTTGTAAATGCCATCATTATTAAAGATACATACATGAAGACCCTATGATGCTTTATGCTACTCAATCAATTCTAGTGAGTCTAGATCCTAATTGGGTTATACTTGATATTCATCTTTTAGACAATCAACGTGCTATGGTATACGGAGAAGTAATTATGTTCTGTATAATGCCTTCTTTCCTAATCTCAATTTCCTTTTTCCTTTTCTATCTTTTTGTCATAATCTTGATAAGAATTTGTGTCCTAGTTGAAAAGTAGCAATGAGAGATCATATGTGTTCTATCTTGAGAATACAACTAGGAATCTTGTTTCTAATTCTAATAATGGGGCTTCAGTTGTGTATTACTGGTTGTTCACTTTGAAATATCACCCTAGTGATGCTCGGTCAGTGCAAAAGTGTATTTATGGGTTGAACTGCATTATGATTGAGGAGCTCCTGAAGATAATCGTTGTGTAAGGTTATTTATGCATTGGAACAATCATTTATAGTTAGAATGTCGGGGGATTTTTCTACAGTATTTTCTCAAAAAACAAGTCTCCTGGAGTGGTTTGGTCAGCTTGGTTTAGCATGAAGAAAATTTGCTTTGAAGCAGAGTTCCATTGTAACTAAACTTAGATGGCATTCATTACAAATTCTGCCGTCTTCAAAAAAAAAACTATGTTGCACAAATACGGATATGGGTATGGACACAAATATGGATATGGGTATGGTCAGGTTGGTATAGATGCATTCATTACAAATTCTGCCGTCTTCAAATCTAGTCTAAGTTCATTAGAACCATTAGATAAATCTGATGTAGCATGTGGATCCTAATAGTGTCCTATACAGCAACTCGGAAGTCCTAACCAAGAAAACTCCAGAACAATGTATTAGAAATCACTTAACTTACCAGATGTAAATGGAGCACAAGAAAGCTCCATAAAGGAATTGACATTTTTTATGGCAGGCAGGCACCTGACCCAACCCTATATTATGGTGCAAAATTCCTGGCAAGGTTAGCTTTGGACATGGGCAGGGGAGTGGCTAGCTGGTCCCAGAGGCCGCAGGTGCGCCCCCGAGATTTTGAAGACAAAGGCGATATTGTTATAAGTACAATACAATTGGAATCAAGCCCTCCGAACGCAATATCGTTACAAGTACTACATCGAAATCATAACTTTTCTTGGTTCTTTCACAATATATCTTGTACGAAGTATAATAGTAATGCTATGTTAATGCACTGATGTACATAGTTTCGTACATAGAACTTCTGTAAGATAACAAATAGTATTCAATATGTCAATAGAACTTATGTAAGATAACAAATCTAGTTCAAACAAATTTCTTTGCTCATAATAAAACCGTTTCTCCTTCTGCATCTTCTCTAACCCAATCAGGTTCTTGATCGCGACCCATAATAGCCTCATCCACTTGCATTCCCATATAAGGCTCAGATTGAGAGTCTGAAGGCATATCATACAAATCCCTTGGGTGTATTTTCATAACAACATGCCAATTTGGTTCTACTGGATCTGAGATATACCACACCTGCTCAGCTTGGGAGGCTAATATAAAAGGCTCATTGATTGATCGATTATCTTTAAACATTAGATGATTGAAGTTGACCAATGTGAACTTGAAAATATCTTCCCTTTTTCCAGTGTTGTTATCAATCCAATCACATCTAAATAGAACAAATTTCAAATCGACAGAGTATCGAATCTCAACAATGTCTATCAGCTGACCATAATAATATATAGTCCCAATACGAGGATTTTTGTCCTTCCGACTAGCAAAACTCAATGTTTCTGCCTTTAAAGCCACGCCGCTGTTTTGAGTTTTTCTACAATCATCCACCTTCTTTACACGGAAGCGATAACCATTTGTGATATATGAGCAAAACCTCCTTGCCAGCATTTGAGGGCCATCGGCCAATTTACAAATTTCTTCTGATAAATTGGCATTGTTTGTGCTTCGCAAAGTTTTGATCTAATTTCAAACCATAAGTAAGATTCAAAGAGAAAAATGCTTTAAACAAATAATAATAAAAAGAAATAATAAAGATGTGGATATTGGCACGTACGTGTTGTTTAAACCAACTGTGGAATGATTCGACATGAGCGCGTTGAATTTGGTGATGCTCTGCTCTAGGCATTGTGCTTCTAAGATGATCAAGGTGCAAGCTGTGAGCGCACGTTGAAAGAAATGTAAGTACCTAAGGTTATCTTGAATCTTTGTTATTTTTTAAATCGAATAATTTGAAAGAAATAACTTACTCTATGAATGGTGTTACAGAATCTGTATTGAACAAGACATATCGATGAGCTTGTATCCATGTAACATTATCTAACAAAAATGTTTCCCCTTCCCCAACGCCACGACCATTATCCTCACCAGCATCATTTCTCTCTATCCTATTTGACTTAGATTCGATATCATGAAGATATTGTGAACAAAAGTTCATACACTCTTCCATCAAGTAACCTTTAGCCATTGAAGCCTCTGGACGAGCTCGATTACGCACATATTGTTTAAGTGTAAGGAGATATCTTTCGATTGGATACATCCATCTAAACTGTACAGCTCCAGCAATCAAAGCTTCATCGGCTAAATGCAGAGGCAAGTGCTCCATTACATCAAAAAAGGCCGGTGGAAAAATTTTCTCAAGTCGGCATAGTGTGAGAGCAATATGCTCCTGAATATATTCCAAGTCTGATGAAGTATTAGTTTTGGAGCATAATTGTCTAAAGAACCTGCTTAATTCAATCAGTGGTTCAACAACACTCTTAGGTAATGAATTCCGTAAAGCAATAGGCATGAGTTGTTGCATTATAATATGATTGTCATGGCTCTTTTGACCTGAAATACTTCTATCAGCTAGATGCACACATCGCGATATATTAGATGAATGCCCATCTGGTGCTCTAGCTTCCTTCAATACTTTAAGGAATAAATGCTTCTCATAGTTAGTCATTGCAAATTGTGCAGGAGGTAACAACCACTTATTGGGCCCTTTTTCTTCTAGATGTAATGGCGCTCTAATATTCCACTCCGTCAGATCAAGTCGAGCCTTCCAGGTGTCTTTATTTTTCGCAGTCTTCAGGCCTAATATTGTCCCCAATATATTATCACAAATATTTTTTTCAATATGCATTACATCAAGGTTGTGCCTAATTAGGTTGTGCTTCCAGTAAGACAACTCATAGAATATGCTCTTCTTCTTCCAACTATGGGTCTTTTGGTCTTCGTTTGCATTCTCTGCTTGTCTTTTGCGCTTTCGACACTGAGCCTTTTTGATACCTTCCAACCTCTTCTTTTCCATAAGATCATCTATCTTGTATTCAGTCAATATACCATTTGCTTCCATTTGTGACAACAAATCAGTTCCAAACAATGCTTCAGGTTTGCCTCTCCATTCACGAGTACCATCAAAAGAGACTTTATCCTTTCGGAATTTGTGGTTCCTCGGTAAGTATCGACGACTGCCCAAATATGCAAACTTACCACAATTTTTCAACCAACGAGAAGAAGGATTAATATTACATGTAGGACAAGCAAATTGGCCCTTCGTGCTCCAACCCGATAAATTGGCATATGCGGGAAAATCATTAATTGTCCATAACAAAGCTGCACGAAGTTGAAACATTTGATTGCGAGATGCATCAAACGTAGCTATACCTTCCTCCCATAATTCCTTTAATTCATCAATAAGTGGCTGCATATATACGTCAATCTTATCTAAAGGTCCATTTGGACCATCAATTAGCATCGACAATATCAGGAAGGGTTGCTTCATGCACATCCATGGGGGTAAGTTGTATGGAATCAATACAACAGGCCATGTGCTATGGGAGATGCTCATTGTCCGAAATGGATTGAATCCATCAGAAGCTAATCCAAGCCTTATATTTCGAGTGTCACCAGAAAAGGTCATGTGTCGTTCGTCAAAATCTTTCCATGCAAGGGAGTCAGCGGGGTGCCTAAACACACCATCATTTATTCGTTCTTCAGCATGCCATCTCATGTGCTTAGCAGTTTTGGATGACATAAACAACCTTTGCAACCTTGGTTTTAAAGGAAAATATCTAACTTGTTGTGCTGCTATACGTTTAACACCACCTGCTGCAACATTATTTGAAATACCAGTCTCTTTGTATCTAGAAGTTCCACATACGAGACATTTGTCTAAGGAGCCAACCTCCTTTTTAAATAGCATGCAATGGTTGGGGCACGCGTCCAATGTCTCATATGTGAAACCCAAATCTCGAGTTATCTTTCGAGCATGATAGAACGATTTCGGGAGCTTCACACCATCAGGAAAAGCCTCGTTCAACAACTCAAGAATCATTGTGAAGGCCTTGTCCGACAAACCATTGAGCACTTTCACATGTAGAAGTCGAACGGTAAATGATAATATTGTGAATTTCTTACACCCAGGATACAATTCACTTTGAGCATCTTCTAATAGATTGAAATACTGAGTGGTCTTTTCATCAAGATTTGCTCGAGGATCGTTTGCACAAGCCTCATCGTCGTTTAAGCTAGTCGACATATCTTGTATTCCTAAGGCTTCATTAATCATTCCCACCATATCATCCCCCATGTCTGGAATATGGATCCCTTCACTTTCATTTGTGCCTTCCTCTGCTTGATGCAAAGGAACATAAACTTCCCCATGATCAGTCCAATTCTTGTACTTCTTTAAAAAGCCATTGTCCTTAAGATGGTCTCTTACAACTGATCGTGAAAAAAAGTAACGATTTTGACATTTCTTACATGGACACTTGATCAATGAGCCTTCATCCTTATGCATGTAGGCAAAGGTAATGAATTGCTCAATCCCATTAAAATATTCAGTTGACACCCTATTTGGTAAATCAATCCAATTCTTGTCCATCGTTTTATTGTCCCCCTACACAATTTCACTCAAAATGTAAGAAATTAAATTATAACTATAAATATAATCAATAAACAGAGTAGAATATAGTGATTACTAAATATCACCATTGCTTGTAACCATTCTCAGCCTGATGACTGGGACGACGAGGATAAAACCACTCAATCATATATTGCCTTAAATTTCATCAGCTAAATGTCATAAAATAATGAAGATTCTTTACTGATGAACCGAGCATCAATGTTTTGGGAAGTTTCAACCAAAATACTAAATATCATAACCAGGGAAAAAAACTAATAAGCACTAAACACATTTAGCAC
The DNA here is from genome assembly GCA_028566135.1 of Iris sibirica. Taxonomy (NCBI): domain Eukaryota; kingdom Viridiplantae; phylum Streptophyta; class Magnoliopsida; order Asparagales; family Iridaceae; genus Iris; species Iris sibirica. Next base: position 9,094 of record JAOTRK010100054.1, on the reverse strand, counting down.
CATTTAGCACCGAATGCATTTAAGTACAGAGCACACATTTTCCATTATAAGCACATTGTCAAAATTGAACTTCCACTAGTAACACATGACCACAAAAACTTAACTGGCCAACATCTCTTTAAATTAATTAGCATGATTCTACACCTTAACTTCATCACGGTGACAATGCCAACTTAAGAATCAGCCCCCGTCAAATTAAATTTTGTGATATCAACGAACCCTTAAGACAGTGCAATAATGATAGGCTAATTGATCAAACAAACAGTTTACCTAAAACAACCCGCCTTAAACTTCAACTCTAGGCTAACAAACACTTCGGGTCTGCTTAAGTTGACCTTCTGTGTCCTATAAATGGCTTCGTTTTTCTTATTGTCTGTGATGATCCTGAGTATGCAAAGAAGTTAGCAGAGAAAACATGGGGGAAACTTAAAGATGTAAGTTGGATTATTTATTTATAGATAGGTTTCCTTTTTGTAACTGAATATAATCAATATTTTATTGTTTGTAGGCTGAGAAGGCAGCTTTTGATGAAACTGAGAAAAAGAAAGAAGAGGTATAGTTTTCTTTTCATTTCCCAACTTTTTTCATGTTCACATCTGGAAAATATGCCTACATGCTGAATTTATCATTTATTCAACAGGAGGAAGCTGTAAAAAGTGACATTGATGAATCTGATGTAAGTTCCTTGTAGATTTCCTCATCCTGAATTTTTTATTTTTTATTTTTCATATTCTTGTGGATGGTTTATCATTTATGTATGTAACTTTTTCTTCGCAGGATGAGAAAGAGGATAGTGAAGATCCTGAGGATATTGAGGATGGAAGCAATACCGATGATGAGCATGATGATGCAAGCAAACATGTAAGACTCCTTTCCTCAATGAATTTGTACACACTAATAACATTACTGATACTGTCTACAGTAACAACTTGCATGATGCATAATGTTGTTAATCAGTGAATTTGTTTTGGATTCGGATGAAACCTTACACTTTAATTTTAAACCTAAACAACTAAAGGGGGAAAAAAGGTTGTCCCAAATTGTTAGCCAGCTATGCTGTGAATCCATGTTCCTTTTTTTCTCTCTTTTTTTTGGCAGCCTTGATCCAAGTCTTTTTGTTCTGACAGTACCTTGAGTATAAGATCTTACTAGTTAAAACCCATCAACCACAAATTTATACAACCCTAAGACAATATTTATCTGAATTTGATTTTTTGCATAACTGGGAAAGCCCAGTTGGTGAAAATAATATAATCTGAAAGCTAATGGTGCAAATCTAGAATTTATAAGACCAAGTTAATGCGTGGTTAAGACCAAGTTAATGGTGCAAATCTAGAATTTATAAGACCAAGTTAATGCGTGGTAATTCTTACTAGTTTGAAGGCGGCAAAATTACAAGTTTGGCACAGACTAAGCAATTTTTTTAAAGAGTAGAAAGTGAGGTACAGAGTCAAGCATTGTATTTTAAACAGAAAGTAGAAGAAGCATTGTATTTTAAACAGAGTAGAATATAGTGATCTAGCATTGGTACCTCACTTAGACCCCTGAATTAGTATTGGTATCTAGCATTGATACCTCACTTAGACCTCTGAATTAGCATTGATACCCCACTTAGATCAGTTTCAGATTTCAAATACAGTGTAGAAAAAGCTTCAGTCTAAGATTTGTTTGCACATCGTCTTCTATAGTGTCAGCAGTTAAGTGTAGAAGACAATGTGCTAGATCAGTATCAAGCATCAGTGCGAGTGCTCACAAGGCAGTGGCCTAATCCATCTAGTGCAGAGAGATCAATTCTCAAGGTTCAGTAGCAAAGGTTCATTGCAAACTTGTGCGAAAGTTTAGCCTAGCTCAAGCCTGAAGCTTAGTCTAGTAGTTCAGTTTAGTATGCCATTGTTAGTCCAAATCAGTAAGGGTAGTATAACCCAATACAGGAAAAAGAGGTTTAGAGCCTTGTTTCCAAATTTCCAAGTGTAGAAGAGTGGTAGAAGTGTAGATGAATAAAAGTAATAGAAGATCAACTTGAATCCATAGTAGGCTTCATTATGCATTGGCTCAATCTACTATTAGTGAACTTCAGTAAAAATTCATAACTGAACTTAGGGTAGTACCTGGCATAAAAGATCAGTTGTGTTATATTGTGACAACAATATAAAGATCCAGTTGTTTATAAAAAAAATGGGCTGTTACACAAGATGAAGAACCCATGTCTCGTAAAAAATCCAAACATATACTGTTACATTACCATTTGATCCACGAGATCATTCGTCGTGAGGATATTATAATAGAATGAGTTAAGACAAATGGCAACGTAGTAGACCACTTCACGAAGTATTTAAAACATAGTTAATATGATAGTTGTTCCTTGACATATATTCACAAACTCATGTCCAGAAGAGGACTTGGATACAGCGTATTCAAGCTTTATAAGCTTATAAAACTTTTGGAACTGGGTCGCGAACAAGAAATCATGCAAATTACTTCTTGTTGTGTTCGCATCTTCTGTGTTAACTGCATAGCTGCATTACAGCTATGGAGTGATGTCATCTTGGTTACAAGGGAAGAACATCTAGAATTATAAAAAAAATAGAGAGCGATACATTGGAAATAGCAAATTCAGGAAACATTGTCCGCTATAGCATCCAGTATATGTTTCACAGATGTAGACACGGATACAGATATTGATACTGATACGGACACAGATACATAAAGGAATTGACATTTTTTATGGCAGGCAGGCACCTGACCCAACCCTATATTATGGTGCAAAATTCCTGGCAAGGTTAGCTTTGGACATGGGCAGGGGAGTGGCTAGCTGGTCCCAGAGGCCGCAGGTGCGCCCCCGAGATTTTGAAGACAAAGGCGATATTGTTATAAGTACAATACAATTGGAATCAAGCCCTCCGAACGCAATATCGTTACAAGTACTACATCGAAATCATAACTTTTCTTGGTTCTTTCACAATATATCTTGTACGAAGTATAATAGTAATGCTATGTTAATGCACTGATGTACATAGTTTCGTACATAGAACTTCTGTAAGATAACAAATAGTATTCAATATGTCAATAGAACTTATGTAAGATAACAAATCTAGTTCAAACAAATTTCTTTGCTCATAATAAAACCGTTTCTCCTTCTGCATCTTCTCTAACCCAATCAGGTTCTTGATCGCGACCCATAATAGCCTCATCCACTTGCATTCCCATATAAGGCTCAGATTGAGAGTCTGAAGGCATATCATACAAATCCCTTGGGTGTATTTTCATAACAACATGCCAATTTGGTTCTACTGGATCTGAGATATACCACACCTGCTCAGCTTGGGAGGCTAATATAAAAGGCTCATTGATTGATCGATTATCTTTAAACATTAGATGATTGAAGTTGACCAATGTGAACTTGAAAATATCTTCCCTTTTTCCAGTGTTGTTATCAATCCAATCACATCTAAATAGAACAAATTTCAAATCGACAGAGTATCGAATCTCAACAATGTCTATCAGCTGACCATAATAATATATAGTCCCAATACGAGGATTTTTGTCCTTCCGACTAGCAAAACTCAATGTTTCTGCCTTTAAAGCCACGCCGCTGTTTTGAGTTTTTCTACAATCATCCACCTTCTTTACACGGAAGCGATAACCATTTGTGATATATGAGCAAAACCTCCTTGCCAGCATTTGAGGGCCATCGGCCAATTTACAAATTTCTTCTGATAAATTGGCATTGTTTGTGCTTCGCAAAGTTTTGATCTAATTTCAAACCATAAGTAAGATTCAAAGAGAAAAATGCTTTAAACAAATAATAATAAAAAGAAATAATAAAGATGTGGATATTGGCACGTACGTGTTGTTTAAACCAACTGTGGAATGATTCGACATGAGCGCGTTGAATTTGGTGATGCTCTGCTCTAGGCATTGTGCTTCTAAGATGATCAAGGTGCAAGCTGTGAGCGCACGTTGAAAGAAATGTAAGTACCTAAGGTTATCTTGAATCTTTGTTATTTTTTAAATCGAATAATTTGAAAGAAATAACTTACTCTATGAATGGTGTTACAGAATCTGTATTGAACAAGACATATCGATGAGCTTGTATCCATGTAACATTATCTAACAAAAATGTTTCCCCTTCCCCAACGCCACGACCATTATCCTCACCAGCATCATTTCTCTCTATCCTATTTGACTTAGATTCGATATCATGAAGATATTGTGAACAAAAGTTCATACACTCTTCCATCAAGTAACCTTTAGCCATTGAAGCCTCTGGACGAGCTCGATTACGCACATATTGTTTAAGTGTAAGGAGATATCTTTCGATTGGATACATCCATCTAAACTGTACAGCTCCAGCAATCAAAGCTTCATCGGCTAAATGCAGAGGCAAGTGCTCCATTACATCAAAAAAGGCCGGTGGAAAAATTTTCTCAAGTCGGCATAGTGTGAGAGCAATATGCTCCTGAATATATTCCAAGTCTGATGAAGTATTAGTTTTGGAGCATAATTGTCTAAAGAACCTGCTTAATTCAATCAGTGGTTCAACAACACTCTTAGGTAATGAATTCCGTAAAGCAATAGGCATGAGTTGTTGCATTATAATATGATTGTCATGGCTCTTTTGACCTGAAATACTTCTATCAGCTAGATGCACACATCGCGATATATTAGATGAATGCCCATCTGGTGCTCTAGCTTCCTTCAATACTTTAAGGAATAAATGCTTCTCATAGTTAGTCATTGCAAATTGTGCAGGAGGTAACAACCACTTATTGGGCCCTTTTTCTTCTAGATGTAATGGCGCTCTAATATTCCACTCCGTCAGATCAAGTCGAGCCTTCCAGGTGTCTTTATTTTTCGCAGTCTTCAGGCCTAATATTGTCCCCAATATATTATCACAAATATTTTTTTCAATATGCATTACATCAAGGTTGTGCCTAATTAGGTTGTGCTTCCAGTAAGACAACTCATAGAATATGCTCTTCTTCTTCCAACTATGGGTCTTTTGGTCTTCGTTTGCATTCTCTGCTTGTCTTTTGCGCTTTCGACACTGAGCCTTTTTGATACCTTCCAACCTCTTCTTTTCCATAAGATCATCTATCTTGTATTCAGTCAATATACCATTTGCTTCCATTTGTGACAACAAATCAGTTCCAAACAATGCTTCAGGTTTGCCTCTCCATTCACGAGTACCATCAAAAGAGACTTTATCCTTTCGGAATTTGTGGTTCCTCGGTAAGTATCGACGACTGCCCAAATATGCAAACTTACCACAATTTTTCAACCAACGAGAAGAAGGATTAATATTACATGTAGGACAAGCAAATTGGCCCTTCGTGCTCCAACCCGATAAATTGGCATATGCGGGAAAATCATTAATTGTCCATAACAAAGCTGCACGAAGTTGAAACATTTGATTGCGAGATGCATCAAACGTAGCTATACCTTCCTCCCATAATTCCTTTAATTCATCAATAAGTGGCTGCATATATACGTCAATCTTATCTAAAGGTCCATTTGGACCATCAATTAGCATCGACAATATCAGGAAGGGTTGCTTCATGCACATCCATGGGGGTAAGTTGTATGGAATCAATACAACAGGCCATGTGCTATGGGAGATGCTCATTGTCCGAAATGGATTGAATCCATCAGAAGCTAATCCAAGCCTTATATTTCGAGTGTCACCAGAAAAGGTCATGTGTCGTTCGTCAAAATCTTTCCATGCAAGGGAGTCAGCGGGGTGCCTAAACACACCATCATTTATTCGTTCTTCAGCATGCCATCTCATGTGCTTAGCAGTTTTGGATGACATAAACAACCTTTGCAACCTTGGTTTTAAAGGAAAATATCTAACTTGTTGTGCTGCTATACGTTTAACACCACCTGCTGCAACATTATTTGAAATACCAGTCTCTTTGTATCTAGAAGTTCCACATACGAGACATTTGTCTAAGGAGCCAACCTCCTTTTTAAATAGCATGCAATGGTTGGGGCACGCGTCCAATGTCTCATATGTGAAACCCAAATCTCGAGTTATCTTTCGAGCATGATAGAACGATTTCGGGAGCTTCACACCATCAGGAAAAGCCTCGTTCAACAACTCAAGAATCATTGTGAAGGCCTTGTCCGACAAACCATTGAGCACTTTCACATGTAGAAGTCGAACGGTAAATGATAATATTGTGAATTTCTTACACCCAGGATACAATTCACTTTGAGCATCTTCTAATAGATTGAAATACTGAGTGGTCTTTTCATCAAGATTTGCTCGAGGATCGTTTGCACAAGCCTCATCGTCGTTTAAGCTAGTCGACATATCTTGTATTCCTAAGGCTTCATTAATCATTCCCACCATATCATCCCCCATGTCTGGAATATGGATCCCTTCACTTTCATTTGTGCCTTCCTCTGCTTGATGCAAAGGAACATAAACTTCCCCATGATCAGTCCAATTCTTGTACTTCTTTAAAAAGCCATTGTCCTTAAGATGGTCTCTTACAACTGATCGTGAAAAAAAGTAACGATTTTGACATTTCTTACATGGACACTTGATCAATGAGCCTTCATCCTTATGCATGTAGGCAAAGGTAATGAATTGCTCAATCCCATTAAAATATTCAGTTGACACCCTATTTGGTAAATCAATCCAATTCTTGTCCATCGTTTTATTGTCCCCCTACACAATTTCACTCAAAATGTAAGAAATTAAATTATAACTATAAATATAATCAATAAAAATGGACAAAAAGAGAAAATATAAGATTTGGCAAAGCAATAACTAAGGTACAAGATTCAGCAGCTCCAGTTTCAAACCCTCAAATGGAACTCATTATTAACAGCAATGGAGACGATCTGTGTGTTAGCTTATGATGTACAAGTAAAGGGAAGTTTGGGTCTCTGTCAATGTGTGCAAGTGAACAGCATATTTTGTAGGCAATATGTGTGCACTACTTCGTATTTGTGTTGCCTGCAGTGCATTCTGCAGAGAAGCTGGACCAAGGGGAGGTCTGCAGACAGTTGCTGAATGTGGAGTGTGCCAGATTTTAGATAGGTTGTGTGCAGAGGGAAGTCCGTGACAAGGAGTCCCTGAGCTCTAGTTCAATATGGAGCAGAGAATAGGGATATTTCCCTGTGTGCAGTCCTAATTGATTGCAGTAATTTGGACTACAGTTTTCTGCAGTTGGTGTCCTGGGGTTCGGATAGGGGTAGGAGAATCTGTGAGTGAGAGTGAGTGTGGTTGGGGATGTGAAGATATGTGTGTGTGTGTTGTGTATAATTACTATAATAGTAAACAGTGTATGTTATGTGATATGTGTATGAGTGTGCTTATTTAAGTATGGTAGTGTGTGCATCTTGTGTGTGAGAATATGTATGTAGTCTGTGTAGTGTTGAGAGAGTTATGGGTAAAATAGGAGAGGGTAGGAGATGGAAAGTTTCCTCCACTCCAGAATATGAAAGAATAAAATTCTTGTAAGTTTAGCTAAGTTAATGATTTCCACACCATGTCAAATTTGTTTATGAAGTGTTTGCATCTGTTAACTGATGCAGGTTCTTAAGGAACTTGTCCATATCAAAATGTAGAGGCTTTTAGTCTCTAACAACTATGGGGGCTTTTTTACATAGTTATTGCACCATCCCAATATATACTTATCCCATCCCAATTATGCATAATATATACTTAATTCCAAATTTTCTACTACATTAATGGTTATGAAGGTAATGGTAACTTATCCTAAAAGATAAGGGTTGGGGTTGGGTTCACGAGTTTGCAACGCAAGAATTTGATGTCAACCTTCAAAATAAAATTCCTTGATATGAGGAATTGATATAATCACCACTTTGTTTTTATGATGTATACACAGTATGCATTTCTTGTTCTTGGTTTCCATATTTTGTTGTTATGCCTCATGTCATGTTTGTGATGGCTTGGTGCTTATATGTATTTGTTGCTCTTACCTTAGTGGATTAATATTTCATTACAAGTTCCAAAAGGATTGCCATTTCAAAATTGGTGTTGTACTTATAACATGTCTTTATAAGGCATATATTGGATGTGAAAATTATACCACAAATATATACATAGGCGCTAAAAATTGTTTCGTTTTTGTGGTGCCTTGTGGGTAAAGATTTGTGGATGCTTGTGTCCCAAGAGCACACCTTTCTTAGAGTCAATGAATTATGATGTTTTGACTCTATTGAGCTTTTAGAAAGTACGTGAATATTATAGACAATGTTTTGGCTCTATTGGGCTTTTAGAAAGTAAGTGAATATTATAGACAGTTTTAATTCATTGACATCTATGTGGAATAAAAGTTGTTTCCATAACCAGCTTCCACCCGCTATGACTATGTAATAAATAACTGAAGATACTTTTGTAGCAAGATACTTTTATCTATTTCCACCAAAGATTTCTTACTATTTAAAATCAATAGAGATGGAAGATGTTCTTTACCATTTCATTTTAATTTGGATGAGAGATATGAAAGATGCTTCTCGACATTTCTTCTGCATTTTGTTCTATATGTGGTGGGAATATTTTTAGCAATTTCTTGTTTTAGAGATTATCCACTGATTGTTAAGGAAGCGAATACGACTTCCTGAGGGCATAATTTAGATTAAGGTAAACTTTCACTGGGATATGCTACTTTCCGATAGCAAAGTGATTCATGCGTGAAGGCTGCTCTCCCCAGGTTAATGTAGCTTCACAATGAATGAAGATTTCTGATTGTTGTTTATCAATGTTATACCTACTTTAGATTACCTGTTAGATATGCACTACAGTTTTCTTTTTTCTCTGTGGAAGTGAGGAATCTCTAGAAATAAGTCCTAAAATTACGCTTAATATTGATGTCTGTATCAAACCAAAAATATAGGAGACATTAATAATACAGTAGTACACTCTAAAATCAAAGTTGTGTTTATCACCTTGCTAAAAGTAGTCTATGCTAAAACCAGGCTTAAAATTAATGGTATGTATTTAGACAGAAAATATATGACGAGCTAATAATACATTAGTAGTACACGCTGACATTAGTGTTGTGCCCAACTTGATGCAATGTGACTTGCTAGTTCTTGGTAGGCCTCCATTAAGATG
>JAOTRK010088947.1:0-15260 GCA_028566135.1 Iris sibirica | reverse complement strand
TATTTAAACACAACAAGTTATGCCTCAAACTCTAAAAATAACTACAGTTTCATGCCTCTAGCTCCTAAAAAAAGGCAACAGTAACAACTTATAGAGTTTGAGAAGTGACAATGTTCGAGATAGTGTGCATTAATATCGAGGAGTCGCAGTGTCAAAATTGTTATATGAGTTTATGAGTATTATAAAAAATATTGTTGCTTATAATGATAGACCGTGCTGTTAATATTGATAAAAATATCATTTGTAATAATTAGATTGGAATGGAACTATAAGAGAAAAAAGAATAAATCCATAGGAAGACATTCCTATATATAAATAGGTTGGAATGCTCCCTCATCCAACCAGAAGAACCTGAGAAGTCATTTATCGCTTCTGTATATATAGGTCCTCCAGGTTACACGAGAACATCATTGCTCCTTGGCCTGCAATTGGTTACTATTTAATTAATACAAAGATGTGAATTTTTTTACTTGGGCATAGTTTCCTAAATATATCACTTACTTATGTTACCTCTGTTTCAGAGGGAACAACTTTGGTCTCCTTCCTACCCTTGATTTCCTCATTACCTGCAAGTTAAACAGACCAATCAAATTAAATTGCACAGGAAAAACAAGTTCATGTTCTTATAATTTCCCCAAGCTCTTATGTATTCAAGTTACAATTACGTACCTCCATCCCCAAGTAAATCAGAAGTCCAAAGCGTAAGGTTAACCCTAAGCAAAGGCTTGCTTTGCCAAATAACAGGCCCTTGAATATTTCCATCATATTAAGGATAGAATAAAAGGCAAATTAAAATGTAAGTGACCGGAAAAAGTACAGAATTTAAACCTTTCAGGAGAATTCGTTATCTCATCGAAGAAAATTGGACATGCCTAGTAACTCTTCAAAGATTGCTCAGTTGCATCCTTCCTCTCCTGTTCAAATTTGAATTCTGCAAGATGGCGGTAATGAAAGTATAACTGTAGTAAACAGAACAGATAATTTCACACGTCTATTAGTTGAACCTTTTTTAAAGAAAAGAAAGAAAAAAAATCACGACCTTACCTTTTGGGAAAATTCATAAATCTCTGACCAAAATAAACCAAACATTGATTATGATGAAGAATTAAGGAATACTTGTGACACACATCAAGACAGGTTGAAGCTCATATAGGTACCGGCTTTTGAAATATAAGAGGAATCAACAATGATGAGAGGATTAACATCAAGTTGATAATCGTTTACAAACTTGGTCAACAACTTATTGGAGTATAATTAATCAAATACTCTATATATTCATACACAATCAACCTTGATCAACCTTTACTTCCACTCCAAAATGATATGACTATAGTTGAGGTATTAAAAAAAAGAAAAAGAAAAAAGACGACGACTATAATTGAGGCTAACAACATTGCTTTGGAAGAGAAGCTGTGAACCGAGTCGGCCAGGCCTGTGATTTCATCACCTGCATGTTTTGTAGGAGTCAGCTCAAGTTAAAAGATTCTGCACAATCTCAGTCAAATTTGATGCCTAACGTATAATAATGTGTAAACATTGGATAAGGAGACAAATGGGAAATTCTTTTTAATCTTCAAGTGAATCTAAACAGGAGATTATGTACGCATAATTTATTCATGCAGGAACATTAACATGTATAAAGTACTAGCAGGCCTACTTATATAACAAAATCACACATAATTAAGCAAACACATAAGAATTAGTATGAACCTACTGTAATTATATAGCAATTCTGAAGCTAAATATGTATATGATTATATCAAAGCAAGATTCCCCCTAGTAGTGCTCATCTCCAACTTATTCCAGGTATTTATAAACTTTCTTTGTATTTTGCTTATAAAGAATGAACATTAGTTCGAGCATCGATCCAACTAATATTCCGTCACATACATTTAATAGAAGAGACAATCTGGATGACAAATGAGGAAATAATAAGTAGTAGTATTCTGGGGGAAACAAAGATAAAAGAGGAATAAAAAGTTCCAGATAAACCAAGAGTCGAGATATTCAAGAGTTCTTGCTATTCTCTCTTCTTCACAAACACACACATAATAATAATATATATAAGTAGCTATATATAATAAAAACTTGTACACATACACTGGAACACACATACAACTCCAGTTTCAGATTTTGAAATCTGAAATAGGAGTCCAGTTGTTGGAACTTATCCCTACACAAGGCAGAACTGAGAAGTGAAGGAGAAGGAAGAAATGAACATAAAAGAAAATTCGAATTTGAACTTGGTGTTAAAAGAGAGAAAGAAGATAGGAAGAGGAAAACTGGGAAGGAAAAACATGAAAGGAAGAAGAAAAGGAAAAGAAAGGAAGAAGAAAAATAGGAAGAAGCAGCAACTGCAAGAACAGTTGCATCAGCAGCAGTATCAGAGTATCAGCCTCTGATACGCTGTGTGAGAGGGGATGTGAGCAGTACTAAACTGAACATTGGTTCAGTTCACAACAAGGGGAGGAGGATTTTAGTTATATATATGTGTCAGTATATATATATATATATGTGTGTGTGTGTGTGTGTCCCTTTGAGTATCAGTATCAGTGAAATAGAGGGGAAGGTCTATGTATCTGTTTTGATACATCTTATTTGTGTGTTCAGTTCATTAAAAACAGAACATAGGAGGAGGAAGGGGCTCAGGTTTTGGGGCAGCAAGGAAGAAGGGGCATTGCCCCTTTGCTGCCAAGCAAGTGCAACAACTGCTGCACAAATAAGAGAAGGAATTAAGGAGTTAAACTCACTGTGAGGGGTTTGTATGTATATAAATATTGAGTGTGGATGTATCTTAAATGAGAAGGGAATGGGAAATCAAACAATAACAGCTACTATCCACTACTACTACACCATACCAAATTACCACCATGATACAAATACCAATATCACTACCCTTGCCCAAATAACAAACACCACTACCCATATCACTAACACCACCATCAACTCAAGTACCAAATGGAAATTTGATACCCAATACAAAATCCAAATACCCAATATCATAAAAACTGTTCAAACTACCTCTACCTAAACCACTTAAACCAAGTATTTCCTCTGTTACCAAAAGAAGTCGATATAAAAGCTACATCTTCAAACTGGATAACCACTCACTAGGATGATGTCAGGATAAAAGCTACATCTATTATGATGTCAATATGTTAAAGCTATATCGTCCAATGTTCTGTTGTTACTCTCTTTAGCTTAATGTTATGTTTGCTAGGCGACAATATATATATATATATATAAGCGAGAGAGAAAGAGAGACATACCAAAAGAAGTCGCTACCTAGTTGCCCTCTGGTGAATCCTCCTCACATTGATCAGATGAAAGTAACCCACATCTCAACAACACGGCTTGGAACTTCTCAAGTTTTTGGTTCTGCGCCTTAATTTGTTGTTGTTGAGTTTCATTAAGTTCCTTAAGTGATGCTACCTCCTCTTTAAGAATAGTCACTTCCTCACCATTCTCCCTGAATGTCGTATTAGTATTAGAAGGCTTACGACCCACCCCATATCCTCTCAAGTAACCTGATTTCTTCCCAAGCACTGCTACCGACATTTCTTCTTGTGACATTGAGATTGCATTTGGTTGAGAGCACATAGTTCGCAAATTTTCAAGCTCATCCTGACATTTTTAAGGAACATAAGTAATTAGTTGACATGTAAAGCAAAACATAATTATTTAGCGTTACCTTCTTTTTTTAGTTTTAAGTAGTAGACTTACATGTTTCTCCATACACTTGTGATCCAACCAATCATCTTTCTTCTTACTCCAATGAGATTCCTTAAAGAAATCTACAAAATGAGGCATCTCCGCCTAATTTCATAAAAATAACAATTAAATAATTTATATAGATAAGTAAATAATATATATAATAAAAGTTAAGCTAGAAATTGTAAAAAAATACATCACCTTCATGGACATTGTTGCTGCAAATGACTTTGAACCGCAAGAATGATTCCATGGCAAACAAGAACGTGCTATTACATTTTTTTCTGATCGTTTCTACAACATGAAACCAAAACAAAGGGTTAACTTATAACCGAAACCAAAACAAAGGGTTAACGTATAACCGAAACCAAAACCTGATGTTAGCTGACTAACTGTTAACTTCAATCAGTATAAGGCTAAACAGCAATAAAGTAGAAATAAGGTAATTGAGTATTATGTACCTTAAACTTCTCATTTGTTGTCCAAACCCGATCAATCATGTACTCCCAATCCTCTTGTGAAACGCCTTTATACGACTTGCTTCTTGGGTTAATGCCATCCTTTATCAACCTCTTATAATGTGCATGCATGCGACTCCTCCAATCTTTGTATCTCAGCTGGCATATTTTTGTAATGGACTGCCTTACCACTTCATCCTCCTCATAATTTTTTATCTCAAATTTATCCTGTAAACATATACTCAACCAACACGTATTATTAATAAATAATATATAAAAATAAACCTAATTATATAAAGAAGTGAATAGATCGACCAATACCAGAACTCTTTGAATAATTGACTTTTTTAGAGAGTCATCGATGTCATCCCAATACATAACATCTTGGAGTGGTGCAGCTGCCCGAACTTCAACACCAATTTGGTTTGAAAGGTGAGTAGCATTTTCCCCAACTGGAGCCCTTTCCTTTGAGGGGATTGGCACTTGAAGCTTGCCGGTTTTTTGTACCATTTTTTCTACCGCTTTACCACGCGTCTTACCCCGTGTATTTTTCTTCGATGAGCCTGCCAATAAGAAAGAAAAAGAAAATAACTTTAACCAAAACAACAGAGAGAACATATAATTATATTCATTAAATTACCTGAACCACTGGCTAGTGACTCCATAGGACTAGGCACATGAAATTGAAGGTTATTGGACCCTTCAGCAGTGGTCTCTTCAGGATTGGAAACAAGACGAGATGATTTACGAGTGGGACCATTGTATACGACCTAAAAAATACAAATTAGACAGAAATTAAGGCATTTAGTAACATAATATTCAATTTCAAAATAGACTAAAAATTTACCTTTTTCATTTGATGATTAGAAGGCACATTATTATCATCATCGTCGTTGGACGAACTAAGCAAATCGTCACAATCGTCCATTCGATAGTCGTTATCATCTCTCCCACTCACATTTCTTTTGCTATTCCTAGCAAAACTTGTTTGCGTGACCTTCCCGGATGGAGGCAACAAATTGGAACCGTGAAGCAAACCCAAAGCATCTAATTTCCTTTGGTTGCTAGCAATATTTTCATTTCTTTCCTTTTCATATGCTGACATCATCTTAGCTGCTTGTCCGGGTCTTAAAAATACTCTGTTCTTTGACTTTTCCATCTACAAGAATTAAAAACAAACAAGATGTGTGGTAAATACAAATGTAGCAAGCAAGAGTAGTATCCATTGCTCCATGTTACTGCTCTGAACCTAGGTTATCCTGCCTGAGACTGTGCTCTGAACATAGGCACAAAAATATGATGGGCTAGTGAGCTTCTAGATGACTGGATCATATAGAAACTACCAATGAAGTCGTGAAATACATTACCTGCTACTCGCTGCTTCACAAGAAGACAACTTCTCAGTTTAGAATAAAATTAGAACTTTTAGGATTATAATGTTTCTTTTAATGTTCAATTTAGTTCGTACACTAAGATATTTGAACAGACTTATATATAATATACTTTATGATATCCTACTTCAATCTACGCCATATTTTATTAAAAGAAGTTTCGCATTGTAGTTATAATCATATTCAACCATGTATCCATTTTCATTGACATGTAGGGACCATTTCAGATTTTAAGAAGAGCTGAAGAGTCAACGGAAACAAGTAAACAGCTTGAAGAAAAAATCTGTGTCTAAGATAATAGACGAGGTTAGTACGTTACTAATGTACATATGAAAACTGACGTATCCATTTATGTCCAAAACTGACGTATCCAGAGCTAAAACTGCACTCTGAGAATCATTCACAATGAACTCAGATTAGTGACTTTCACGCAGAATATGTTCCATGTATATTTCACATAATTATAAGCCAAAGTACAAGTAATGATCTTTTAACAAGAAAAATAAGCAGTAACAGAATCCTGTCAGGAAGATGCAAGTTAAAACTTTAACAAAGAGATGATAAGATAACCATGGTGATAGCAACTCCTAATAATACAGATAAGTCAAAAAAAACATACGATTAGTAATTCCAATTATGTTTGAAAGGCAAATCTGGAAAATGACGAGAAAGAGGCAATGCTCCAGTGTCCAGGCAGGAACATCCGTCGCAGTAATTTGCTCGGGGTCAGTGCTTCCCACTGGTATTCCTGCAAATCTTATCCAGGAGCTGCATGAAAGAAACATAGTTTACTTCTCTTAGTTACTGCATCACAGCTGAGAGATTCTTGATCTCTGCTACTAAGACCGTGAATTGCAATAGCAAGATTCTGAATCCATGTGTATCTAGGTGCCCGACTTATGCAATATTCTTCGTGTTGTTTCATCCTCGGTATTGTCTTGAGATCCATGGGCCATCGCAGTTTTCTGCAGCTAATATTTCTTAGATGGCAGAGATCTCAAGTAAAATGTGTTGTTTAGCCTTTTTATGTTTCTGCTCAAGTCTCTTAAACTTCAAATCCACCTTTTTGTTTGAGTACTTGTCAACATTGTATCTGCAGTCGCACCATATTGTGCTACGCGCAATAAAGACTGTTCTCGAATAATTCGATTGAGGAATGACCTACATCTCAACATGTCATCTTCTCATGTCTAATCTTTGATGATACTGATGCTACTTTCAGTTAGTTGGCATGCTTAAACGCCATGTCATGAACGTTAAATAAATTTTTTGTTGTATGAGGAACTTGTATAAAGTTGGGAGTCTATAGTTGTATCCACCTTGTGCCATATCCGCGAGTTTGGTGCTTCTTTGTTGTTTCTCCAAGTGGTTTCTGCCAGGCATTATATGCTATTTGCCTGGCTTTGGTAACTGACTCCTCATTCTGTTGAATTTTTTACTAGAAGTGACAATTATGTTTGAAAGGCAAATCTGGAAAGGAAATATAAGAAAATTTATAAAGATGACTCTTAAATGGGTATATAATTTGATTTTGCTACGTCTCTTAGTGCCATTCAAAAATGTGATTTCCTACAAGAAAAAAATATCTTACCACTTCCAAATACATAACCAAGAAATACCTTCAAACTGGTCTCCAACAATACGGACATTCTCTTGGTTGCCCTGATGTCGGCCAGAATTGTGACGCCAACTAATGCAAGGCTAAGAGGAAGATCGACATAATATGATAATAAATTAATTTGATTGGTCATCCATATCAACCTTCAGGCTCAAAGGAGTATCGGAGAGTCAGTTTTTCACACTTTACAAAATGTTTCAACAAATAATAATAATGTGCCAGATGTATGATGTCAACACAAAATTAAAGATAAGATAAAAACCGAAAACTAAAAAGCCAACTTCTCACGAGCATGAATGTCCCTAAGAAACTTCTCAATATGACGAATGCATATGCTGGAGGGCTAAATCAAAGAATTGTAAAAAGAGAGATTGCCAAAAGGAACAAAAGATAATATAGAAAAATGTTCATGTGTCCAAAAGAACTGGACAAAAGATAATATAGAAAAATGTTCATGTGTCCAAAAGACTGCTAACATTAGCTATTACAAACTTCTAATGATACCATAATTATATCGCTATTGTTCCAAAATACACAATTGTTTATATTCAAAACTCGACACAAAAACTATATATGAAATTCTATATCGGGGTCAATATCAGAATCATAAAGCGTTTGTTCGTCATCCTCATCATCCTCTTTGTTATGAGCCATTATTTCATCCTCATTATCGCTGAGATGCAAAACCATATCACTTGGAATAATCTCAGGATCAACACCATCTCTATGATATTGAACATTCATATCTTCAATGATAATTGGAATAATTCCAGTGCTTTCGTCTATTTGGAATGCTTCAATAGGCTCTGAAACTTCCATCGAGTCATGCTCATCATCATCATCTAACTCTGGTACATCCCATGTACCCCGATGTCGAACCCGTTGTACGACTTGCCAATTTATACCTAATCGTGTATCATTAACATAGAAGACTTGTTGCACTTGACTTGGTAGGACAAATGGATCATCTGAATACCATCGACGCCTGACATCAATGCTAAGGCAATGTGCATCTTTGTTTAGTGTTCGCCTACCACCTGTGTTGAACCATTCACATTGAAACAAAACAACTTTATGCCCATACATGTATGTCAGCTCCCAAACTTTGCATAAATATCCATAAAACTCTATGGGTTTTCCTTTATGAGCTCCTTCAGAGACTAAACCGCTATTCTGACTCTTACGACGATTGTCACGGTCTCTAGTATGGAACCGGACGCCATCGCAAATGCAACCTGAATAAAGAGTTACTATCACATTTGGACCATTCGCCAACGCCCACATTTCATCAGTTGCTTTTGGTGAATTTTGTGTTCGCAATTGATTCATCTACATACAAAACATATAAAAAGTCGTATCAAGATAATATTAGTTAAAAAGTATCTAAATATATGTTATACATCTTACATGTTTTTTGAACCATTTTGAAAAAGTTTGTCGTTGTATTTGAGCTATATCACCTCCAGTTGAATTTTGTAATAGCTTCTTGTGTTCCCTTTTTGAAGAAATTAAACTCATAAGTACAAATAAATTAATAATCAAAAGTAGTAAATGCATGTACGGATGTTGAATTACATACTCTAGGTACGGCTCAACCTCGTCGGTGTTGTAAAGCACAAACCACTTAGCAATTTCGTATTCCTTCTCTGAGATATCAGGAGCTCTTGTTAACCGCCCAAATGGACGAACATTTTGCGTGAATATTGTTAGCCCAGGACCACGTTCACCACCATCAGCATTCCGTTCTTCTCGATTAAATATCGTTTCGACATTGCTCAAGTACATTGAACAAAAAGTCAAGCTCTCTTTGACAATGTAAGCCTCGGCAATTGAACCTTCTGGTCGAGCTCGATTGGTTACATAACATTTTAGAGTTCCAAGAAACCTTCAAACAAACAAAATTACAATAATGAAAACATGTTTAACTTAAAATTTGGATTAAAATGGTACAAATTACCTTTCAATTGGGTACATCCAGCGATATTGCACTGGCCCTGCAAGGATGGCTTCACGTGGCAAATGAACTGCCAAATGCACCATCACATCGAAAAAAGCTGGAGGAAAAATCTTCTCTAACTTGCAAAGTATTAGAACTATGCGTTCTTCTAACTTCTCTAAGTCATTTTGCACCAATGTCTTAGAGCACAACTCCTCAAAGAAATTACCCAACTCGAACATTACAGTACATACATCCTTGTTAAGGTAGCCATGCATCCCGATGGGAAGAATTCGTTGTAAAAGGATATGACAATCATGGGTTTTTAAGGTTGAAAATTTTCCATTCTTTGTGGTCACACACCTTGAGATGTTTGCAGCATATCCATCAGGATATTTGATTGACTTTAAAAATTCAACAAAACCCTCTCTTTCCTTTGGTGTCAATGTGTACATCGCTGGAGGCTTGATTAAGGATCCATCAAGAGACTTCTGTATGTGTAATTCTTTCCTTATGCCCATGTCTTCCAAATCAAAACGAGCTTTTGTTGTATCTTTGTTCTTCCCATCTATGTTCAACAGCGTTCCAAGCAAATTGTCACATATGTTCTTCTCTATGTGCATGACATCAAGGTTGTGTCTGAGCTTCCGTTTATTCCAATACGGGAGCTCAAATAGGATGCTTTTCTTTGTCCAATTCAATTCTGCTTGGTCACGAGGTCTTTTTTTGCTCCTATGGTTCTTCCCAAACTCTACATATGATAAACAATCCAACTGATTTAATATCTTTTCCGTTGGTATCTCCAAAGATTTTGTTTGGTGCTCAGCCTTACCATTAAAGGCCTTACTCCTTCGCCAAACATGATTCTCGGGCAGATAACACCGATGCCCCAAGTAACCAATTTTATTTCTCAAACCTTGAGATGATGCATTCTCATTGCATGTAGGACAAGCCAAATAACCCTTTGTAGTCCACCCAGACAAGTTACCATACGCAGGAAAGTCATTTATTGTCCACATTACGGCTGCATGCATTCGAAAAGTTTGTTTCTTGGATGTATCATAAGTGAGTACACCACTTTCCCACAAATTGTTTAACTCATCAATCAATGGTCGCATGTAAACATCAATATCTCTCCCAGGTGCTTGCGGACCTGGAATAAGTAAAGACATCATTAGAAATGGATCCTTCATACACTTCCAGGGTGGTAGGTTATAAGGCATAACTATTACAGGCCATAAACTGTAAGATGCACTCATGTTTCCGAAAGGGTTAAACCCATCAGTAGCCATTCCTAGCCTTACATTTCGGGATTCCCGAGCAAAATCAGGAAAATTTCTATCAAACTCCTTCCACTCGACACTGTCGGCTGGATGCCTTAATACCCCGTCATTCATGCGCTTCTCACTGTGCCACCTCATATCTGTAGCGGTCTTCCTCGACATATATAATCTACGCAACCTTGATGTCAATGGAAAGTAACGCAAGACCTTATGAGGGATCTTTTTTCCATTACCATCATTTAACTTGTATCTAGAATCTCCACAGACTGGACAATTTTCTAAGGCAGCATTCTCCTTCCAAAAGAGTGCACAATCATGTTGACATGCATGAATTGTCTCGTACCCCAAGCCCAAGTCACGTAGGAACTTCTTTGCTTCATAAATGGACTTTGGAACCAAATTTCCTTCGGGTAGAAGATCTACTAATATCCCCATCAGCATGTCAAATGATTTATTGCTCCACCTACTCATTACCTTCACATGAAGTAATGTAATCACAAGCTTCAACAAAGTATACTTCTTACACCCTGGGTACACCTCACGTTGGGCAGCCTCCAACAGTTCATCTATGTTACGCAACTCCTCTCTTTGAGTGGTATCATCCTCCAAATTGTGACCTATGTAAACCTCATTACAATAGTCTTGTAGTAATTCAGGAAAGTCATCTTGATCGTCTTCTTTATCTGACATTTCAATATCACCCTCAGCAACTGATACTTGGTTTTGATACTCGGTAACAAGTTCTCCATGGTACACCCAATTCTTATAAGATAGCATCATTCCATGACGAACTAAATGAGCCTTCACTACATCCTCGGTATGCCACTCGAGGTTCATGCAATCATTACATGGACATCGAATCCTACCATTCTTGCCTACTTCCTTCATTGCAAATTCAACAAAAGAGTTCACCCCATCAATATAAGGCTGACTTAATCTTTTTCTAAAAAGTGTCATCCAACTCTTGTCCATATCTGTAAAAGAAAATTGATTTATATTCGTTCTTCTCATAAAGGTAGAAATAATAAGACAAAAAAAATCATGAAAATGAAGTTTAGAATCAAACACCGTAGACATACATCGATGACCAAACTAGTTGCTAAAAGCAACACCAAAATTGCACCTTATACCTATTCAATATCATGGACCATGTACATGCACCATGAACATAAACCATGGATTTCTACGTCTTAGAGTACTTAATTAAAGTAAAATATGGAAGAATAAGATTCCTTGGAAGTCCATTATTGCATTGGAGATGTATACATATGTGAAAGAGATCTTGACAATTAATGCAAGGTGCAGGATGAAGCTATGAGACTCCCTCCAAATATAATGTGTCAATTCTTAACCATTTTTTTATTGTACACACACCTATGGTCCTGCAAACTATGCAAACTAAAGTAAGAAATTAGGTATGTGTCTAACTTGAAACTTCTTTTGCTTGTTTGACAAAATTGATAAAGTGCAAAATATTGTATCAAAATTTCTCGTTTCAGGAGAGCTTCTGCTATTAGTACTTTTGTCGTGTGGTGGTTGTGTCACCTCAACAAGCTATTATTATTGTGGTTTCTGCACTAATTTTTCGAAAGGTGAAATATTTTACAAACTAATGAAACGAAGTTAATGCAGGTAAACATCAAATTTGGAAATATGCTACACTAATGAATGAAATAGGCAACTCGGCTTTCTCTGACATACAAAACAGTTATGACTGTTTGAAAAAAAACATAATTTTTAGCTTGCAGAAATATAAATGAGAATAGCTTGAGATCTGACAAATCAGAACTATACCAGTATGTAATGTATTAATTAATTAGAAACAAATCTTTATCTATACCAAGCTTACATATCATGATTACTCGATTATAAGTTTGTAAATAAGTGCCATCCTGCGAAAATTATGATAATGGTTAGGTCACTTTGAGTTTATGGACACATTTTCGTTGCAGAACTGTATCAACTAAGGTGTTCGATATTAATTTCATAAAGTCAACAGTAGGTTGATTTCCTTTGTACTTATAATCTACTTCCTCCTTCCAAAGAAATTGCCAATTTGGTCCATCTTGACATCTTTAGATAACCTACTAATATTTTATTTTCTTTCTCATACATCTGCTTCTGCAAGTCAGAACTATATCAACTAAGGTGCTTGATGTTAATGTCATAAAGTCAACAGTAGGTTGATTTCCTTTGTACTTAGCCTAATCAACTTCATCCTTCCAAAGAAATTGCCAATTTGGTCCATCTTGACAGCATCTTTAGATACCCTACTAATATTTCATTTTTTCTTTCTCATACATCTGCTTCTGCAAGTACTGGTTATCTGAACATGTACTTGCAACCACAACACTGACACAATAAATTTCTATATGGCACGAACTCATATACCATATTTACATCAACACTGTTCACAAGACAAATACCAAAGCATAATCTTGACTAAATAAACACTTGTTCAGAGAAGCGCAATGCGCGATCATTTTATATAAAAAGTAATTGTGCTGTAATTTTTATGGTTCAAAAAACTCAAATCTGAATTCGAAACAAACTAAAAACCCAAAATCTGAATTTGAACCCTAATTCAAATCCCTAAAGCTTACATGATGGAAAAATCCCTAAATCTGAATTTAAACACAAACGTAAATGACCAAAATAGTTCATAAAAGTACTTCCAAGGAATCTGATTCAAGCACTTCCAGGGTTCAATATCACTTGAGAATAGAAAAAAAATATGAAAGCAAAAATTGATACCTGTTCTTCGGGAGAGAGAGAACCTACAGGAAGGTTCGGGAGAGAGACAAGCTACAGGAAGGGCGGGAAGGATCCGGTTCACAGGGGGGGATTAATATTGGGAGAGGAGAAGGCGGAAAAAGAGGGCGAGGGGGCGGGAAAAGAGGGAAAGGGGGGCCAGATGGGGGGAAATTTTCGGGAATAGGAGGCTGCGGTTGGGATGAACTTTAGGTAAAATTAAGATATGAAAGAGTAATTAGGGTTTTCCCAAAGGTCTATATCTATAGATATTATTGTTTCTATATTTAGGATTGTTTTCATATTTAGGACTTTTAAATATTTTGTAATTTTTGTATACTCAAAATATATATGAATTATGACTCTAAGAATAGATTTGATATAAATATTTTTAATATATTGTAATTTAAATATTGATGTTAAAATATATTATATTTTTTATGTGTTAAATACAATTAGAATATTCTATATTTAAAAAAATCAATGACTTAGTATTTGATACAAAAAATAATCTTTTTTGGTGTCTAATATTTTTTTGTAAGATACAATTATTAGTAACTAAAAAAAAATTAAGTGAAAATATTCATCTATGGCTAATATTTTTATATAAGAAAAAACTTTTTTTTGTAACTTAAAGCAAAATCTTAAATGGTAAGTATTTTTTACTTGTCATACATAATTTTTCTTTGGTATAAGCATAAAATTTAAATTTTATTTCAATGACAACAATGAGTGACGACGAATAAGAATATCGTCAAAATTTTCTTTTGTTAAGGGTTTCGTTTCATATATTTGTATGTTCTATTCAACTAACTAATTATAAAAATATATTTTCCTACATACATTCATGTCGCGGAACAGATAGTCTTTTTCTGCGACATTTACTATTCATGTCGTCGAATATATAGTGTTCTGCCGCGACATATACTACATGTCGCAGAATATACATTATCTTTCTGCGACACATGGATGTCGCGAAATGTATAGATTTTTTGGCGGGTTTGGTATTTCATTTCCCTCCAGCAAAATTTATGTGGAATCCGCGACATAATAGAATGCATGTCGCCAATACTTGCAAAAATATAGCTTTTGGAGACATAAAAGACCATATGTCGCTAAAACATGTTGCTAAAAATACAATTTCTTGTAGTGAATTAGGTACTCCTATCACGACAAAGAAGTATTTTCTTTCTATAGACTTATAATCTTCCTATTGGAAGTTCCTTAAGCGGTAACTAGTTTTCCAAACAACACAAATATAATTCTACAGACATGTTTACGAGCCAGGTAGTTTTTTTTATTTAACAAAGTGACAAAGTCAATCAATATGTCAAGTTAAACAACATAATTATTTAAGAAAATGATATCAGTTTTAACCGAATAAACTCTTTGTTAGAACAGCCTAAAAATTATCTTTTCTTGTAAATAACATACAAAATAAAATAATGAGATTAGTGTTATAGGTCTACGGGAAAGTTATTCTATTACCCTAAGAATATTCGAAATCTATATCCAGACATCCTCTTGAATCCTTCTAGAGGTAAAACCCTCTTGCTACCGGTTTTCCATCGCTGCACACAGCTTCGAAAGAAATGACCCAAACTTAATTTTACCCAGAGATGAAAACAAAGAGTATAGAAATGAAGATGACTGGTATCTAGGAGAAATAGAGACATAATTTTCTTGTGCTATGAAAAACTTATCTGGGACAAGAGAAAAAAACTGATTTTATAGGCAGTTTCCAACCCATTCAATAACAGCCATTTAATAGGATTAAATAGCCAATTTGTAGCCGTTGAAGAATTACTAATAAATTTGTTGGAAATTAGTGAGCAACGAAAATGAAAAAATTAAAGGAATAATGAAGAGCAACAAAATCTATTTCGGCCTCAACCCGAATCCAATAGTGGAATTCGGATCGGCATTCAACGCCCACAGATATGGGTACGCGCCCGCACCCGTTACGTACGCCGAACCGAACCCAACT
Organism: Iris sibirica; assembly: GCA_028566135.1. Taxonomy (NCBI): domain Eukaryota; kingdom Viridiplantae; phylum Streptophyta; class Magnoliopsida; order Asparagales; family Iridaceae; genus Iris; species Iris sibirica. Next base: position 125 of record JAOTRK010088947.1, on the reverse strand, counting down.
GAGCTGAGCCGTGTCGGACGGCGGTGGCGGCACACGCGTGGCTCCCCACCACAACTTCACAAAGGAGAGAATAAAGGAAAGCAATATATACACAAGATGAGGGGGGTAGCCAAACCAATGTGGGA
>JAOTRK010077842.1:0-15393 GCA_028566135.1 Iris sibirica | reverse complement strand
AGTGTGATACAAGTCATACTACCAAAAGAGTTACAGACTACACAAACAACAATGGAAGAGTAACACCTTAGATGAAAACATTTGATCCCTATAAAGGATAGTACACAGTATTGGCTAAATCGTATCGGTTTTGGCATGTCCTGATCTGATACTGACTGCTACCGATACCGGGCAATACCGACATTGTCTCTTATGCAGTCTACTCGGCAGAGAAAAATTGAATGAAATAGAAAGAATTGGAAAAATAGTGTCAAACACAATGATTTGGTTGTGTTGAAGGTTGACAATGTTCTAGTGTGCCTATAAGATCCATTATCATCAAACTATAACACTTAACATTTTTCGGTGTTGTATATCTATAAATTCACAACATTCATCCGAATTAATATTATTCCTTTCAAAACTATTTATTGTGGTTGGACCAAGTCTAAAAATAAGTAAATAAACAATAGTATCTATAGCAGTTTGGGTGAAGGATTTAGAAATGTAAATATGTATATAGTCGACCATTTGGGGAGGATCGTCATCTCCCTATATATGAAACATATTTCTAGCTTTCTAAAATACCTTTTTTTTAATTACTTTTGGCTTTCCGAAACAAAGAACCCGATCCTCTGATTGGAAAATGTCAAAACTGGCAAAACCATCAATACCGATACTCATAGGAAGAGTCTGAAACCGATTATGATACCCATAATGTGAACCTTGCTACAGAGGGAACTTATTAGAAACACAATGTACAACAAGAAAGTCTTTATCCCAAAAAAAATTGGGTCGGATTTTGAATCAATTTCCTCCATTCAGCTCCGTAAAGGGCCATGTCCTCGTAATACTGACAAAAGTCACAAAACCATATCCTTCTTTAAACTTTATTCAAGTTTATTTACGCTCACCTCTAGTCCTAGTGGGTAGCTTATTGCTCCTTTGTACATGTCATCAGAAACACAATGTGAATACATCAAGAGTATTCCACAACACAATGATATGGATTGATCTCACACTGTTAGGTGGTTTCAATATTAATTATCGAGATTAGGTAAAAACTCAACTCAATAGATTGATTTTACTAGATGAGGTGAGTAATTTATTTGAGGTTAAGACCCACATGGACGAGTTTGTGGGCAAAATAAATGAAGTCGTCAACTGCAACTGAAGTAGATATTTGAATACAATCATCATCATCTTCCTCATTACATCTGAGATCCAACATGGAATCTGAGCTGAACCTTAAGTTACAAGGCCCCAATTAATACATTCAGTACAACCAAATTAGAAACAATCATGACTATAGAGACTCTAAAAGAATCATGTAGACTGTTCCTAATTAGAAATGATCATGACCATAGACTATAAAGACTCTAAAAGAATCATGACTCTGTGTTCTCTATATAGTTTCATAATTCTAGTTATTTACTTTATTGTTATATTTTTAACTTTTTATTTACAATTCTATGTCTCCTTAAAATTCTAACTTTAAGGAATCTCATCATTTCTCGAAAACTTATTTGGGTTTGAAGTAATATTAGCACGAATAATATCTTCCAAGGAGTATCCCTACAACATAGCAATTAACACTTTGAGAATGTACAATTTCCTTCAACTAGTTTTTACTGAACACTTCATTAGGTGGCTCAATCTGTCAAACCTTGCAGATAACCACTTTGAATCCCAACTTAATTAGGTGGTTCAAATTTCAATCTATCAACAACCCTGCAGATAGCAACCACATTGAAGTCCTCAATTTATTTTATCTTTCAATCAATTAGACATCTCACGCTATCAGTTTCTCAACCTACATATAACACACAAACTTCTATTACACGTTTCAATTCTTCAATATCACAATTTATTCGAGCTTTACTTCTTTGCTACATCATCGAACTTCTCTTTCTCAGAAGTTCTTGTTTTCTGCATGTACATCTTGAATTTCCAATGAACTTCACTGCCTTTCAAAGCAACTAAATTCTGTAGAAATATTCCCACTGATAATGTTCAAACTCTTCCTTGTTGAGTGAATATGATTTGAATAATTGGATAGTAAACATCTATTTGTACTGACAATGAAGAAGGCAGATGTATTTGCCATAAACCATGGTTTGAAGTATCGACCAACACTGACATGTATCAGCCATTTTGGATCCGGATTTAAACATATCACATCCGAAACTAGTCGCAAAAAGTGGTATCAGTTGATTATACAGACTCGGTCTCAGTTTTTACAGATTCAACCAGTTTCCAGCGAGCTTTGGTGGAAACTGCCAAATACATGGTTTGATTCTAGATAAAAAAGAAAGGAAGGACAAAAAAGGAAGATAATGAGAAGAAAGCTACTTAGTTGGAGATATCTGGAAGCTAGGAGATTGGTTCGAGGCAAAATTACCCAGCAGACTTGAGTCTCTGACTGCTAGGCGATCACGAAGGGCAAGCCACTAAGCTACCTTTTATGAGCTTTTTACCTCAAATGACGGAGAACAATGAAACGATAATTGAAATGTGTGTTTGTTCTAAACCCATTACTATGGTTTTGGAGTCCAGTTCAATAGGATTATCACTAGTTTTCCTTATAGCTCGGGTGTAAAGATTCTGGTTTGCGGGGTAGGTCCAATAATACAGTATATGGATTGTAAAGCCTAGTTCAGTTTACATCATTGCAACTTTAAGTTACAAGTACGTTATAGTTTCTGGTTTAAGTAGGGGTCAACCTTTACGTGCCATTTCTTAACTAATCCATTTTAAATTAATCCAGTCCCTGCAAATGGTGTGTAAATTTGAAAGGGCCTGGAATTAGCACAGACTTTTGACTATTTTCAACTTCTATTTTGAAGTGCCAACACTCAAAAATCCAATACTCCGGTCCGAAACTTCTAAAATCACCAATACTGCCAAAACCTTTACTCATAGGAAGGGTACAAAACTCATATCCAAATGGAGCTTTTGAACTTTGCTATAAATATTGATAATCATTTCAAAACTTGAATTATCTATCTTGTATTATTTTCATTTAAGCACACATGATCCTTCCCCGGTCAAATCATACACAATTAAACCCCACAAAGAAAAAGAAAAAAAGGTGCATCACAGGGGATGTTAAATAGACAAGTTAAAAAAATCCAAATACTGATCTAACAACATACAATGATAGATCTGAGTAGTCAATTGAAGGAAACTCATCTAAATGTATCTAATAATCATCAGGGAAGTAATCCAGAAGCAATTATACCATTCAATATGTTCTTAAAGCATAAGCAGGGTGTATTAAGACTATTGCCTATATGAAAAAATCAGAAATTTTTACCAGGCAAGTGTTATCACTTTTCATCTCTGGGCATGACTGTGCGTCGCTCGTCTCAAACCTCAACTCAGGATGAGTAACAGGTAAATCGGGCAGCTGATTCATGTCCCACAAAGGGTGACATACAGGGGAAGAGGATGAAATGTGCCCCATTGGTAAGACACTGCCAACAACAGATTGATCTGGACTATGAAAGAGGAGAATTTTGTAATTTGGACTTCTTATCATCAAATTGAGAGGACAATAGAGGTGAATCATCCATGCATGTTGAGGAGTTCAATGCCGTTGGCTTTGATGATTTCTGATACCTAGGTGATCCATTCACAGAATTATCAACCAAAGCAGCTTTCTTAGGGGGTGGAATTAAGGAGCTGAGAGAGGTAGGTAAATCTTCAACCAAATGCTCTGCATTTATGATGGGCCCACATGTTTCTTTCTGTGATCTTGGTACAGTATTTGTCCAATCAGTCCTCCCTTTGAACACACACCAGAGGTAAAATAATCTATTCCAACCTGAAACAGGAAAGCACTTTCAATTATATTGAATGCATACTATATGTCCAAAGCAGGAAAGTCAATATCCAATAATCCGAAAAGAACGAAAGTATGCACAGCTTAGATATAATTGTTGCAACTATCAAAAAAGATTCACACTTACGTTGGGAGTTCAGAGGTAGCTTATTTGAAGGATAGATAAGAAGTTCGACCCCATCAATGTTTCCTGTAAGAGCTAAATCATTTTTAAGCATAGCATCCAACAACTTACTATAACTCCTTTCATAACTGTAAAAAAACCAACATAGCAGAAGGTAAGCATTTGAAGTGTCACCATAAAATGCGCATATAAACGTGCACAAATAGATTATTAGAAAAACACAGGAACCTCTTAACATCTTTAGCGAATAAAAAGAGTGCAATATTTTCTTCTTTTGGGCCGGATCCTTGAAACTGCAATGGCCATGTGCTAATGCGAGAAACTTCCTCCAACTGGACTGTAGAAGGGAACTTCATTACTACATCACGAACTCTAGATGATGCACAACTTGATAGGTGAGCCTGTAACCCATCAAAGAGTTCAGGATCTCTTCTAATGGTCAGCACTTCAATACTACCTCTGCAAAGAAAAGAAAGGAGACTGATAAATTGGTGTCCATTGAGAGAAATAGATTCAAGCTTGAGGTACAGTTAAAATGAAAAATCTTTAAAGAAGAATTATCATACTGCCATATGAAATCAAGTTCTGGAACTGCTGAAGTTCTAAAAGGATTTGAAAATATTGAAGCCTGATCAGGTAATATATGCAACACATGCTTGACATTCAACTCATCAGAAACAGCAATATTAGCATCTAAGTCATCAAGCAGGGGAGTAATTGAAAGTTCAGCTTGTTGGATGGCTTGCCGTCCCAAATCCGTGGAATTCTCTGTTTTACTAGGATTAGCATCAGAGGTTCTCAAGGTCGCTTTACGATCAGTTGGAGCATCACACTTCAGATCTGCAGTAGAAACTGGAAGCTTTTCTGGTTCATCTAGTTGACCACTAATCTTCTGTATCCTACTCTTTATAATGGTTGCTTCCACTGCATCTTTGTTTCCTTTTTTATTACCTTCGCTTGGATTTTGTTCAACAGAGGGCTTAAGAGCAGATAATTTAAGCTTGTCAATCGGGCAGAATTGTGTTGCATGGCCTATTTCATTACATCTTAGACAACGCAATACCCGATTCCCTTTAGAAACTACCTTCCTTGAACTGCTGAGAGTGTTATGGACCTTGGCTTTGTCATCACGATGAGCGGATTCAGCAGACTGAACTGTGCCAAGTTGTGGAACTGCCTCGGTGTTACCACACAATTTCTCAATATCACTGAAATTTCCACAAGCACCTTCCTTGGGATGTTGTCGTGCTCTTTGATCCTCAGCACTGCCTTTAGCGCTAAAACATGCACCTCCAGAACTTTTGGATGAATATGTCAGATGTTTTTTGGCTTCATTAGGCCCTAACAGATCACCAGACAAAATGAGGAGCATTTATACTTCTTAAACTTGCATCAAAAAAGAAAACGACAATATTTGAAGCCTATAATGAGCAAAAATTGTACCTGATCTATAGGAAATGTCTGACCCTTTATTGATGCTAATAATATTTGATTCGGAAGCATTCTTCAGCTTTGTGTCATTTTTTCCAATCTTCAAATCCAACTTTGGAATAGTGATGCTAGCTCCTCCGGCCCTCAATAGAGAATTGCCAGAGTGGCTCTTTTCCATCACATTCCTCCCTTTCACTTGTTTTGAGCCTCTTGGGTCCTCAATTCGGGATTCATTGGTGAACTGACTTTTGATTGCAGACTCTGTACTTGAAAGAAAGCTCTCGCTTTTGAATGATGTTGATTTAGACATTGATCTGGAAAATGCCTCTTTTCTTGGGTCCACGAAAGCTGATTGTCTTGTCACTTTTGACTTAATAGGCACATTTTCAATCAGCTTTATGCTTTTTGGTTTTTCACTGAGGCTGTTGGAAGAAATTGACCTTGAAAGAAATCCTGTAAAAGCATTAAAACTTAAGAACGAATGAGATTATAAAGACAAAAATAAACTCGTGCACTGATTCTTATGAACATACCGACAGGTTGCTTAAGTATCCTTTGAACATTTGTTGAGCTAGAACCCAGCGACGATTTTGAGCGAGAAAAGGCCAGAGAACCATTAGACGACTGACCTCCGTATGATGACAGCATGTTTCCTATCCTTGCCTTTCCTGTATCCTTGAATGAGCTCTCACGTGACAAGGCAATCTTTTTCCTTGGACTACCAATTTCAACACTAGTCTCACCATTTCTTTTACTGGTTGTGGAGATGACATCCTGACTGTCTGCATGTCTTTTAAACGAGGGTTGACGAGTTTGCAGTCCTTTAGGAGTTCCTCTTAAATCTGGAACTATTACTTTGGTGTCCATCTTAGGAGGAAGCTTATAACTAGAAGTTCCTAACAAATTATTACTGGTCTCCTTCAGGGATGATTGTTTCGATGTTCCAGATACTGTTTCAGATTTACCCTTCATTTGTTTCTCTGTGTCCCTCTTTACATTGCATTCTTTTAATATTCCCAATACTGTTTCAGATTTATCTACCTTCTTTTTAGTGTCCTGATGCTTAAGATCTTTTGATGTTACTGATGTAGTTTCAGACATTTCCATCTTATTTACAGTTCCCTCCTTAAGCTGACGTTCGTTCTTGTTTTTTGTTTCCTCCTTATGCCGGCATTCCTCACATAACCAATCACCTTCTGGAACTTTGCGCAACTTCTTTCTCATGCAGTAACTAGTTAATACAAATTGCTGGTCAGCACGAGCCTAAAAGGCTAAATTGTAATTCTGGATCTTATAGACTACTCAAAACAAGCAAGGTTAAAATGAAAAGGCGTTTACGTGTGCTCTGCACCATCGCTACATCTACTGCAAATAGCAAGAAGGTCCTCCCGACCAGCATCACCACAGATATCACAGACTTTTACCTACCATGTAAAGACAAATCACTTTTATATGCCGGATAAAATCAAATGGCAATATCAGTTTTAGTGATATAAAATATGTTAAAGCCGATAATGTTTTGTTAGTTGAAGACTATTTAGTGAGAAAACAAGTGATAAAAGTTTAAGAGCCTAAAGAATATAGATGTAGTAGGAGAAAAGAAAGTTTATGAAATGGGAATTTGGCAAAGTAGAAAGAAAATTTTATAACTGGCCTCCAAAGCAAGATGGTTCAAGATAAGTGATATTGGAGCTGTTGAATACCCTCAGTATTGCAATATATAAGACAGCTACAAGAAAAGTACTTCTTTACGCTTCTCAATTTTGATCGATCAAGAACATGTTAAAAAAGTAATCAGATGTCAAATGAGGATATTGAAACAAATGAGTAGTAGTACAATGAAGCATTGGATGAGAAATTAATGCATTCAAAGGTAAAGATGGCTTTGATAGTATGACAATCATTGGAGATAGTAAGATGAGGGAAATCGTTAGGGATAGTTCATACATGTGCAATGTGAACTGTTAAGAGAACTATAGGATCTTAGTTAAAGAAGATGCTTACCTACGACTAGGGATAGACCATAACATAATGGAATGAAACAGTACGAGAAGAATATGAGAGGCAATAATGATCAAGGAGGTGTTCTTAATTGAAACAGTAAAAAGGAATATGACAGTCAATGACTCGACTAGGCTCAAGTTCATTAACGAGCAAAACTTGAAAATGGGGATCAGCACAATACTAGGAGAAGCCTAGCTTGAACATAGGAAGAAGCTCATACATGAACTCATGAATAAACACAACTTGCAGTTTAATTTGTTTTTTTCTTGACATTCCTACATATATTGCATGGGCAATGGTTTGAACTATATTTTGAAAAGAGCAGTATGACACCCTATTTTGGTGGCAAATGCTGATTAAGTTTGGACGATTTACCTGTACAGGATGCTATTGATCGTTACGACGTTCCACGGCCATCAATAAGGTCCTATCAAATAAGCATAAAAGTATGTGGACTATTTTCGTAATAATACAACCTGGATGCAGTCCTTACATAGACTTTAATCAATCCTTTTTTAACTTAAAACTGTAGGTCAAAAAATATTTTAGAGCCTGTTCTACTTCCGAAAGAGAATCTTGATGCATCTTCTGCTTGCACATGTATTAGCTGATTAACCTGAGATTTTTAACAAATAAAGGATGTCTTCAACGGTAGGGTGTCCTAAGATAAGATATATTGATCATATATTCTTAACCTCCAGATCACACTAAAAACCTTTGTTGTCAGTATCTTACTATGCACAAAGCCACAAATAGTATACACGATATGTTTATGTAGAGTATGATACAACATGTAAATGATACAAAGGGGTGACTTTCAGCGAATATATTTCCATCTTGAAGCATAAGATATGTACCAGCAGATAAGGAAGTTATCTGATCAACTTTAATCCCCATGTGTTAAATCCAACTTTTAGGTGGTTTAGAAATTAATGGATTTATAACTCGACACTATAACAGTAAAACTCAATCCATATTATTGCTTAAAACTATTTCCAACAACCTCCTTTACCAATATACTCTACCGCATGACCCTATGAACGAGCATCTCATTTCCAACGCCCTTTATTGACCTCCACGTTCCAATAACTGCAACAACGACATCCAACATCTTAGGTGATAGCATGTAGTATCTCCGGATACTTTGAACTCAGGTAATAGGTTTTTACATTCTTTTCATAATATTACGTGATGTTTTCTTTTTCTCTTTTGGTTCTTTAGGCCTTCTTATGCGCTCTATTTTGGGTTGTTCCTTCGACGATTTTTCTATCTTTATTTTCTAGGTTTTAACAAGATATAAATAGTTTAGAAGTTCCAATATACAAGAGAGACGGTTAGTTTTAATAATTATTATTGCTCCAATGAAGCCATGTCCACGACATCATGTAGTACTAACGTTGTATTTTTTTTTGTCTTTAAATCCACTACTGACGAATTTCTCACTTAATGCATGATGCTCCTAATTGTTACTTAAATGTATTAAATTTATCCACGTCTCTGAGTATATTATTCAATCAAATTTCATATGGAACAATGTATCTTGCGAGTCTGCGACAGATGATACACTACCATAAATGTATGGTAGTCAAAGGCGTACCTCGCAGAAAGGCACAACAGATGCGTGCTTGCACCTCGTTAAACAAGATGTCTTTCTTTATGTGCACCCAAGATGCGCCATAGATGCGCTTTTCTGCAAGGCGCAACCAAGAAAAGATGCGCCTTATGGTTTTCTTTTATTTATTACACTCAAAAAACTTTGAGACAGGGGAACAACATACAAGTAGTTGGTCATAGTTGAACTGAAAAAACTAAAATTTACTAAAAGTGTGGCAGGGATAATACAAACTCTTATTAATTCTATTGACTGTTATTGTTGCTCTGTTAGTTCACTTGGTTATGTTTTACCATATTTTTGTTGGTTTTATTTCTTACATTACTAACTTATTTATTTATTTATCTACGTATGTGTCATTATTTTTTATATTTGCGTCTCAATTCGTTCAGGCACGCATCTTACCTATACCTCGAACGATATAGACCTTTTGTGCCTCGAGCGCGCCTTACGCCTTTGACTACTTGCATAAATGATTTGATAATCAAGTGAATCCATATCACAATACCAACATGACAGCCCCATGCGTTTTGGATTCTTTAGCTCCTAGACAACTAGTATTTAGGTGGTAAGATCCCCAGGAACCCACTACCTGCCTTGGAATAGAGGCGATCGCCTCAAGTGCCTTGACCCATCTCGACTTAAATATAACACAGTCCAAAGTTTTTTGGGGATTTGGAATTTGGAACAAGCCCTAGGAAGCGCGGTCAGTCCAAAAATGAAGGTCATGTCAGACACATTTTCTGGCCATGTACTAAGCACTCTCCATATACTCCAAAATACACTAGGACATACAAAGATAGGTACATTGTCCTTACCGTGTCGTAGCCATGTCCGGTCAAATAACCCAAGGTTATAGATGTTATTAATAATTTAACATAGAGATTAAAGAATTTGAAAGGAGCAAAGTATTTCCCTTATGTGTCATTCCTTCTCTCAGCGACTCACTTATTTTTCTCCTCTGTTAAGCCCCAAGGATCTCGACATTGACGATTGACTTCGTAACTTTTGGATGGTTATTGATCACCGGTAAGTTTGTATCTCTCTCTCTCTCCCTTTTTTTGCTTTTATTGGATTTTTGTCTCCAGTATGATATTTTCATCCTCGGCTCCTCACTTGCAATATTTTAAAATTATTTTACGTTCTTATTTTTTATATTTTATATTTTCAATTATAAGATATTTAATATTGATTCATGGTTAGAAATATCCATACTAGTAGTATCTAGTTATTTCTTTATCTAACACTTCATTTAATTAATGTTGAAAAGTAGAACATATTATGCATATGCACAACAAGATTTGCATAGAATTCGAGCCAAGCAGACACCACCACAAAGTTCCACAAACTTGTCTTGATTTGCATACTACACACCCTAATTTTAGACTTCAGGCTCATACCTAGCCACCTTGCACAATATGCATCTCTATTTGACAATCCAACCAAAATTTAAAGATAACCAGCTCTTGCAAGTTAGATTAAGCAGTCATTATATGCATTCTCTCTATTTCACTTTCACTTGGTGCACTCGTTATATTCATTCTTTCTATTTCAATTTCAGTTGTGCAGCATAATTGTCCATGGCCCAACAAACAAAGGACAACACCCAAATCAATACATAAAAATTGGGAAAGAAGCATGAGTAGATAAATCACCATTTGTAAAAGTACAATGAAAATTTTGAACGAGAAATATGTCAATATAGAAGATCTACGAAATCACTACATATAGAGGCAGACCACTATAAGCCAATGATGGACAGCAGCTCCTCTTATGTTTATGTTCTGTTTCTGTATAGTCTTTGTTTGTCCTATCCGTTCATTTTTATTTTCGCAACAAATTTAGGATCCCCACCCAATTGGCAGGTCTCAAGTTCAGTGATCTACTATGTTGCATGGTATGGATACAAATACAGACACAAGACTGACACGGGATACAGATATTTTCAAATAGGTACGAAGGTAGTTACCTATATTGCAAGAGTACGGGCATTGGTATAGAGACATCACAGATACGGACATCATTTTGTTGTGTCCATGCAACATAGACACTCAAAAACCACATTGTGATCGTTTGATAACAATATTTTTCTTATAAATTCAGATAATGCCTCCCTCCCTTTTAATTTTAAGATAATGTATCTCACTCCGCTTGAATTTTTGTAAATTTGTGTCTTTGCACTGTTAATACATAAGATAAATCCATACCAAAAAAAAAAACTGATAACCACCATCCGCAAAAGTACAATGATATCTTTGAATAACAAATATGTCAAAGATGAATAGGATATAAGAAAATCACAATACACAGGGCGGACCCACCATAGGTTGGTGGGCCACCCACCCCTGTGATCCTCATTTTCTTATAAATAGTCTTTGTTTGTCCTATGATTTACTTCATTTTCTTTACAAATGTAGCAACCAAATGGTGGCCCAATTGGTAATGGATGAGCTTATAAGCTGGAATAATTGAATTTTATATTATATAATGCCCCCTTTTTCTTAAATTAATTTTATTTTGCTCTCTCAAAAAATTTGTTTGCCTCCGCTTCTGCTAATTCATAAATAAATTCATATAAAACAAACAAACTGGAAGTTCCTAGCCCAAATTCATAATAAGGAACACTTAATTAACCATAAAACTTTTTTTTCCGTTAAATTAATCAATAATGATCATTTTACCACCATGAGTATAGATTCGTTCGAAAAAGGCTTACATAGATAAATGCATATGAAAACACCAAAGCTGGCACTTCATTAGCTGAAAGTTAACATAGTAAGACTGCATGGAAAATAACATAACCAATTCATTAGTTTCATCTGCTCATGAAATTATTGAGTTATTGACACATTGTTGAAGCATACAATTATTGTTTCGATTACAAGGAAAAATCAACTAACTAACAAAACTTCTGAGCATAAACAACCAAATCCAGTAGCATGAAGCACAATGAACACTAGATGTTAAATGAAGCAGTAACTTACATCATCCAGTTCGGTCTCAAATACAGAGTTCCCACCCACCACAATTGATTGAGGTTGTTCCTTAATTCCTTGCATTCTAGGTAATGCATTCACCAAGGATTTGGGAAGTTCAGCCTTACTTACGGTATTAGACTTCATAAGCTTGTCAGATAGAATACCATTATCCATGCAATTTTCAGTTCCCAAGCATGATTCAGCAGTCTTCACAGCAACTGAAAAGAAAACAGTTCCAGAGTGACTTGGTTTGCTATTTTCACTGTTTAAAAAAATACATTTGGCTTTGTTCTTAAGAACAATAACATGACAAAGTAATTATCCTAAAGATGCCATGTACATGAATTACCTTCACCCTCCTCAGTAACACCATTTTGGCAGGACAAACTTGGAGACTGGGAATCTGGCAATTGAACTTTTGGAGAAGCGTCAATATTTGGTAAAGTGGGGTCCACATACTTATCCGAAAGAGCAGGATCTGCCGGACCAGCATTCTTCTCCAAAGATTCATTGTCAGTACCATAAAGGAAATCTTTTTCTTTGATCTGAACTTCACTTTTAATTCCTTCAACTAGTAAACAATTACTTGATGCAGAAAAATAAGCTGCATCTTTCTTATCCAGACTATGACTGCCTACTGATATACTAGAATTTCTTGCACCTGAAATGCAAGAGATGTTATCCCCGTTGCATTCTAATCCACACTGCTCGTCCTCTTGATTTGAACATGTCCTCTGACACAAATCAGATACAGCGTGACTATTTGAGGGGGAAATAACATCAGCACTAACACGTCTCTTCTTCTGAAGAAATTCATCTTCCTCAATAGTTTCAGCCGAAGGCACAATAAGAGGCATCTCAACATCTTCGGATGCATCACATGTAACCAAAAGCTTAAGCATTTCTTTGCTTTCTGCATTTTGGGAATATGAGTCACGACTTGAACTTGCACCGAATAACTTGCTTGTTTCACTAGCTGCAGGCTGCGAAACATCACATATTCTGAACTTATAAGTAGGCATCCTATTAAGACCAATTGAAGAACAAGTATCATCTTCTCTTATTCCACATGTACTGCCAGAAAACCCACAATCTATTTTGGATGTCATTGCTGACAATGTCCGATTGAAGTGCATGCACGAAGAACAAGGAGCAGAGCACACGTTGCAAGTCCCAGATACAGTTCTCGCAGGATTCTCACTCCGGATTGTATAATTCTTCCTAGTTGCTACAGGATCCTACCAAAAGGATGAGGAATTGCAACTTAGAAAATAACTTGGACTTTCACATGGCATACAAGCTCTGGAAATGCACAAGTAGATGGAAACAAATGAATCTATGTGTGCAAGATTGCATGTCAGGGACACGAGTAACTCAACCTTTTATGCACATAAAGCAGAATATATATCTCTTAAAGCTCTGTGAACAATCATAAAACAAATATACCCTGAAAGTGGAGATTTGTAGGTACAATAGGAGCAATTTATGTTTATAAACTTCTCCCTAAGATCAAATATATTAGACACATACGAAGATAAATATGCCTATAACAGAAAATTGGTACGTACATGGGAGCAATGCATGCCTACATACTTTCTCCAGACGCCAAATATGATCGACATGTTTGTAAATGAAAATCCAGAAACTTATCAGAGTGAATATCCAGCACGCAAAAAGTAAGAGCTTTACCAAGTCATTTCTCCTCATAAATGAAGACAATTAAACATAAAATATTAAACAGCTATAATAGATCACTTGGCAACTTCCTGTCACAAAGTTTGTTTCTCTATTAAGCTTGAGGACATTTATTCTGGCTGCTACGAGAGAGCATACAAACATTTACCAATACTCGGAGAATGAAATATTTTACATAATTAAGAAACATCTTTTGCTCATAATTATTAAACTTTAATATGTGAGATAAACATGAATGTCATGTCATATGACAAACCATAAGAATGATTAAGCTAAAAAATCAAATTCTGATGGAAAATCATCTTTTACAATTTGTAATATTAATAAACTCTAGCCCAGATGGTACTTATCCTACTAAGCAACAACCTTGATCAATGCTCGTGTAGTGGTCCATAAGCCATCCAAACACATGATCCACATCATAAAGTGATAATATGTCCCAAAAAAATCAATGAATAGATGAGCAAGAATTAATAAAACCCACAAACTCTTTTGTATACAGATATTCTAAAATGTATGGATTACTTTGAACGGGTTGGAATATGTATCGGAATGATTACATGAGTGGCAATAAATGTTTGTAGACTAAGGTGGCAGTCCATACCCAACACACACACACATGGCTTATTTGCAATTAAATACCCTCATTTTTCACGTTTTTGCCATTGAGTTTCTTTCTTTATTAGGAACTAAACACCTAGAACTAATAGCGATTCTTCCTGTGTTAAATATGGCTGTAAGAACTTTAAATGAGTCAAACCGGAGATTAGATCTCATCACTTATTAATCTCCTTAAAGAGTGGAGCATTCAATCACTATGTTGTCTCGTTAAGTTGAGTTTATACCAAAAGGTCAATATTTGGGTAAAATTCAAAATTTGCGTGAAGTTTCATGTTTTTGCATATAACTTGTGCGAAGAATTTGTTTGAGTAGAAAATCTACATCAATTTTTTTTTTGACAAATCAACCCATGCGTCCAATATTTGCTTAGTCAAACCATTAGTTGAGGAAATCATTCACCCAAACTAACTAAAATATCCCCACATGAAAATGCCGTTCCTCACATGTTGAGATTTTCTTACCGCGTGCAGATAAATCCAATTAGTTGTGGAGCATAAAAACCCCTATGTATCCAATCGATGCAATGGTAAGTATCAATTTATGACTGAGAGATTGCTCGTTGAAGATAAAGCCTTTTGACAATTTAAAATCTTAGAAGCCATAAATCAAAATTTTCTGTCGTTGAGAGAATGACGTCAGAAGAGAAACATCATTTTCGCGTGGGAATATTTTAGTTATTTCATGTAGTAACAATTTGGCTGCGCGAAACTTTTCGAGGGCTGGGTTGATTTGCCATACAAAAGTTGATGTAAGTTTTCTGCTCAAAAAAGTTCTTCGTATAGGTTATCTGCAAAAACATGAACTTCATGTGGGTTTTCTAAAATGTACCCTTAATGTATTCATGAGTCATCAAAGAGACTCAATGGAAGAAAAAATGGGTACAATAATAGCATACACCCATCTTTGGATTATATATATATATATATATATATATATATATTAAAGATTTAGGTTTAGGATGTGGAGAGGAATCACCCTTGGTCCACACCCTCGGAAGAATCACCCTCTCCACACCCTAAATCTCCCCCCCCCCAATTAATTTTTGTTGGGGGCCACGACACCCCAGATCGAACCCGCGACCCCGGGCACAGGCCCCGTTGGAGAC
>JAOTRK010066737.1:0-15417 GCA_028566135.1 Iris sibirica | reverse complement strand
TATATATATATATATATATATATATATATATATATATATAAATATATATATATATTAAAAAGTAAAAAGAAGAAGGGGTCGATGAGGAGAGAGGTCTACACGATAGACAATCGCTAACATATGTATGTTCCAACCCATATACCAAGAAGATTTATTTCTTTCAAAAATGAGGCCAAGCACTGAAGATTGCGATGACGCGAAGAAGCACAACAAGACAGTCATCGGTAGCCTTGTCGGGTACACCTCATATATCATTTCCTGCAGTTGTCACTGCATAATCAGTTTTATGCGAAAATCTCAAGTATATTT
The DNA here is from genome assembly GCA_028566135.1 of Iris sibirica. NCBI lineage: Eukaryota > Viridiplantae > Streptophyta > Magnoliopsida > Asparagales > Iridaceae > Iris > Iris sibirica. The sequence goes on along the minus strand of JAOTRK010066737.1, from coordinate 15,108 downwards.
TCATTTTAAAATCCATCCAACTAATAATGAAACTTGAAAATTTGGGTTTTGATTTTGATGTTGTAACCTGAAGAATAAGCTATGCGCTGAACGCAAAATTGAGCAAAATGTCTTTTATTTAATTATATTTAATTATCTTATTTAAAAAAAATTGAACCTTTTAAGTAATGTTTTAGAAGGGAGGATGTGAAATATTAAGAGAAAAATTATAAGCAATGTTGTTTGAAAATATAAGATAATAGGTAAGAAAGGAAAAAAAATATGTGGGTCCTACTAGCAAATTTTTCTTCCAAACATAGGGAAAAAAATTGGAGATAGATGAGAAAATTTTGAAATAATTTGCACGAGTACTTCTCATATTAATTATGATATAAGAATATCAAATATTAAATAATAATTATATTTTTATTCATATACAAAAATAATTATACCTTTTGTTCATCTATGGAAGCAAAAATTAATTTTATTTTTATTTTACTCTCCTTCATTTTCATTCCTCCCAGAATTTTGTTCCCCTCTTTCCAAATGTTGGCAAACATAAGTATTAGCTTGAGATAGCTCATAAATTAATGCCTTGATTATTATGCATGCATATATTCCATAATTTCAAATGCGAGTGCTTCGATAAAGTTAAGCTGATCGGACTGACTTCAGCATGAACGCCAAAATGATGGCAAGAGCGGGAACGACGCTGCTCATTGCACTGGCCACGGTCGGAGAAGTGTAACTGAGGCCAGCAAAATACACATTTTGATGGATCGTAGAGCCGACCAGTGCCAACATGAAGATCTTGGCAAGGATTGACCGCGACAGTGCCGGTCGTCCTTTCCTATATCGTATATATACAGCTCATTAAGTACATGCACATAACATGCAGTTTTAGTAATTAGTTACATGGATCGATGTTACTCATGTAGGTAGGGTTTGTGGAGCGACCTTTCGAGAACGTAAGCTAGGGGGCCTAAGATGGCCATGGCAAGAAGATGTCGGTACACTGTGAAGACATGGTAGCTGAGGCCTCGCGCCAAGGCGAGCTTGCAGAGGACGTTCGCTCCGCCATATGCCAGCTGAACTGTGATCATGCCAAAGTAAGGCACAACTTCTTCTAGGGACCTCATGTCTTCGATTCCAAATATGCTGGTAGCTAAGCCCATGCATGGGCTTGCTTCCTAGCTACTTCTGTTGCTGCAACTTTTAATTTATAGCTTGCAGAGGACTTTCACTTTCGGTTGGGAGAGGATAGGGTTGTGCACTAGCTGGTTGAGTTTTGACTGCTCTGGTGTACGTAAGTAAGCTCCCTTAACTTGGGTCGCGAAGGGTTGGAATGATATCCATTCGTGAACCATCTGGTTGGCTGCAGTGTACCCGGCCAGTTAACTTCCGTTGCCTGTGTGCATACAAGGAGTAGCTCTCAGGCCGGTCAGTTTTGTTTTCATCGCAGGTGCTGCCGTCCTAATAAAAGGATGGACTTTGCTATTCGGTTGGGTGGACCCGCGTGACAGAGACGGGCGTTGGCAACAGGAGATGGGACGGAGCATTGAGGGGAAAAAAAACCTTTATCAAAATTTTGGTGCATTGCCGTTCCACCGAGGGTTGGTATTTCCGACCGCTACTTGAGCTCCTATTTCATTTTTGTTTCCGTACATAAATACAACAACAAAAAATTTTCCTCTAATATTCCAATAACTAAAATTTGTCTGTTAAGGTGAGGGAAGAAAAATATGCAATTCTGTCCATGTATGATATGTGATTTCTTTTCCTTTTTTTTGCAAAATATATAAATTTATCTATATAAAAATTTCGAGGAGGAATTCACATGTTATATTACCTACTATATCAAAGTTCTACTCGTAGGAGGGATGGATGATGGTGGCATCAAGGTGCTGAGTTGGCCTGGTTGGCTCGAAACTGGCACGGGTCCAGCCTGGTCAAAGTCGGTCTGGACAGGTCCGAGTCCGGTCAACGGACCGGTCAGTCCGGTTCAAGCGACCGAACGGGTCCGGGCTAGGTCGGAAGTTCCGACCCGGCAACCCGGTCCGGTGCAACTTTTTTTTCCCGACGGTTGGCCCGGTCAAAGCCAGTCCATCCGGGCCCGGGCCGGTCCGATCTGATTCAGCCCCGTTAGGATGGTTGAACCATATTTTTTTTTTTAAAAATATATCTTTTGAGGGTATTTTTACCAAACTACTCCCATTTTAGTGACTGTTTATGACCATTTTAGGAATATTTTGGTCATTTTAATTAAAATGACCAAAATACGCATTATAGCAACTATTTTTTAGGATATTGTGCTTATTTGGTCTCAACAAAATTTATAAATAGCCCATAATTCTTCAAAAAAAATACAACACATTTTTCCCTCCTAAAAACTTATTTTATTTCATCCCTCCTACAAAAATATTTCAAAATTGAAGCAAAGTTTACAAGAAATAAGATTTCCGACGTCCGACTTCTTCTCCCTTCAATTTTCGGCAAACTTTTTTCAAGAATTTTTTTTTTGAAACTAATTTTTTTCCCTCTCATAAATTATAAATAATTTATTATTCAATTACACATTTTTCTTATAAATAATTTATTATTTTATTTTAAAATCTAGATTTTTTTCTCTCTTATAAATTATTTTTAAAATTATGGATGGACAAGAATCAAACCAACATATTAATGATTATGCATTTTATAATTTTATGTTTTAAGAAAATTTTATTCATGATTCTTCTCCACCGACACAAATGTCACCTCCTGAATTTGCAAGTACTGCAGTAAATACTAATAGAAAAAAAATTGTTCTTTGAAATTTTTTATAAATTTTTTTTGTTACAGATAGTCCGAACGTAACGATTTTAGATACCAATGATCAAAAACTAATACCGATGGCGGAAAAATGAAACAAATGCAAGAAACAATGCAAGTGGAAGCAGAATGATGGGACGGACACTACAAGAAAAATTGGCTTTGTTGACGGTTTATATCTTGACGGTTGTTGAAAACCGTTATGGAATGGTTTTCCTTGACGGTTGTAGGCTTACGTCAAGAAAACATCCCTTAAATGTCATTGTATCTAAAAAACGCACAATAGTTGACGAATTTAGTATATACGTCAATAAAACCCATTTTTTCCTTTGACGACCGTGTGAAAACCGTCAACAAAGGTCATAGAAATTGTTTGAGAATTTTTTTGTACGGAATTATCAACTGCCCTTTTCGTAATTTATTAAAAAGTTTTATTTCCTTGACGGTTTCAACTAAGAAACAAATAGTTGCTCTTCTCCTTAAAAAAACTCGACTCCTTCACAAATTCTCTCCCTACTCTACAAAATCTCCCAATCTCTAAAAATGCCCTCCTCTGTTCTCCTCTCAGCAAAATTCCTCTAACCCTTGATTTGCCTCTCCCCATTTCAGAAAATTCCTTTCCTCCTCTCATCTCCTCTCCTTCGCGCCCCCTTCCCCAAACCGTAAATCTGCTGATTCTTTGTTTTCGTTTATGGGGGGAGAGAGAGAGAGAGAGTAGGAAGAGATGTCGGATTTGCATAGGCAGATAGAGCAGCTGAAGCGATGCGAGGCTCTGAAGGAGTCGGAGGTGAAGGCCCTATGCCTAAAGGCAATGGAGATCCTTGTCGAGGATAGCAACGTACAGAGAGTCGACGCTCCTGTTACTGTAAGTTTTCTCACCCCTCCATCTCCCTCTCCCTCTACCTCTCCCTCTTTCTATTTCCTCCCAAACTCTAGGCCTTGTGCAAATTGGCCCAAGATCTTCTGCATGGGTGTATATTTGGGATTTCTAGGGTTTCTGATCGATTTCTTAATCTCGCTTCTTTTCTACATGAATTTTTGCTTAAAACCAGTTTAATCGTTCTTTTGATTCGGATGTAAAGTTGAGAGACTTTCGAAACAGGGAAGAAATTCGTTATGGTTGTTCAATTGGGAAGATGACATAGGGAAGGAAAAGACACCATAGAGAAACTTACTATAGTATTTCTTATTTCTTTTTTGAGGTTTGGTTAATGTGTTGAAGTATATGAAACTTCAAATGTTAAATTTTGTAGGATAGATGGTTTTATTTGTAGCTAAAGATGACATTGCTCCCTTTTTAAGTTGATACAGTGTGCTTTTCGAATAATTGTAAATTTGTTCAGTATCGAAAACAGGGATGAAACCATGATTTAATATCGAGGGTGCCCAAAAATTTATTAGAATGGAGTTTTCTTTTGCCATAAAAGTAAAAGTATATTCTCTCAATATCATTCCTTTCTCTCATTAAATTTTAAATCTCAAAAGTACAATAGGTAATAAGACACTATAAGCATTCATTTGTCAAAAAAACAAAGTCAAGTTATACAGTTTAGACAATAGAATATGAACCAAGTATTTTTACAATTGGAGATTTACCATTTCATAGTAGTAGGTGACATTTAAATAGAGCTAGGGTCGCCATGGCCTCATTTTGTACTAGGTACTTATGTCTCGGATTGAATAGTTGAACAATTAAAAGTTTCCAAAAAATTACCTCCAGTTATTATTTGGAGGGAGTGAGGCACTGCTCTTGACCTGGTCATGTGTGTTTTATGAGGTGATGTTGAGTAAAGGGTAGTATCACTACCTCAAAAAGGTTGGTAGGCTATGAAACGTTAGTGCTTGGAGAATGGCTCCATACTTGTTGTGCTGCTTGCACTAGGTATGCATGTCTTGAGTACATCTGTGTACCTACTGGTTATGTCCTACATACATATGTCTGTGAGTATAACATTAATGTAGGCCCCATTAGATCTGCTACTGCGTGATATCCATTAGATTCCAACTTTGTGAACTAATTCCGTTAGATTCCAATTTCATGTTCGAGTCCAAGTGACAAATTTCAATCTTAATGAACTTCAAATCTTAATCCAAATCCTGTAGTTGAAATTCATGCAACTCAATTGCTACACAACCAAACAGGGCCTGGGATCCTATTAGTCATCTGTATTATGACATTGTTACTGGAAATGTCATTCGAGTCTTTGACATGTTTGACTCATAAAATAGACAAGCATTGAACTATTAGGCCGCAAAATGTGCTTACACAATTCAACAGATCTCAGACTATTGTCAAAGCCAAGGTGAAAAGGTAATTGTTTGGCTCATAGAAGAATATTATTGCGTTACCTCCCTAATGACTGGCTTAGTGTCTCTAGCTAAAATAATGTGTATGTTGTTCTCTTCTGGCTCTTCTTGAATTTATTATTTAATGGTGTTTTGTACCACTCTGTCACTTAGTATTGATTTTAGGCTATAAAGTAGTTCTAACTTTTCAGATCTCCTGAATTTGTTAAAGTCCTTTGACTTGCTTTAATACTAATTACACATGACATTCCTAAAATTTTAGTTATACTTGACTAGTATTTTACTGAAGATTGCAGATAAGCACAAGTTTTTAATCTTTGAAGATCGTAAGCTGACATTGGAAATACAGTAACTATGCAATATGAAGGGTATGACGTAGTCATAATTTCTTTAGAGCATATGGGGCAGATATTGTTAATGCACACATAATTTCTGGACCTGGAATTTTAGATGGTCTCAAGCTAAAGGTTGTAACTTTTCTTACAGTTAAATGAATTTACAGTAAAATGACCTTATTATATCTCATGTTTCTTCAATTAGAATTTTTTTGTATACATGGTTTGCCTCGAGGTAGGGGACTGCTATTGCTAGCTGAAATGAGCTCTTCTAGTAACCTTGCCATGGGAGATTGCACTGCTGCTGCAGTTAAAATTGCTGAACAACATAGAGATTTTGTCATTGGATTTATATCAGTCAATCCATCATCATGGCAAGGTGGATCAATTGACCCAACATTTATTCATGCTACTCCAGGAGTTCAAATGGTGTCTGGAGGGGATTCCCTGGGACAGCAGTATAACACTCCTCATTCCGTGAGTTTCTTTTCCTCCATATATATGGGTTCTAATTTAGACTTTGATTTTTTTTAATTCCCAGATGCTGGAAATGGCTTGGTTCAAATAAGTTGTTGTGTTGTATTCTTTTTCTTTCCTTGACGCAGTATGCATGTGTTACAACACAGTTTTAACACATGACTTACATGTTTGTAAGATCGACAAGGCTTGGCACAACTCAAATAAATTAACCTGGCATACTGCATCTTTTTTTTCTTTCTTTCTTTACTCTCATTTTCAAGCAATTTATCAACAATAAAGTATTTCTAATTTTTGTACTCAATGTATCCCAGTTGTACGGTTATTTTAGATTTTTAGAAATTTCCATACGGACGTAATGGTTTCTCGTAGTTGTTTCTTGTTGAGCAGAGTAAAACTAATTTTGTCTAAAAACTAATTAACAAGACATTATTCAATTTTTATATATTTGTTTTTTTGGTTTTTCCAACTATATAAAACAGTATAAAATAGCAAGAAAGCCTTTTTTGTCGATATTGGCATATTATAAAATTTTGTAATGAATAACTCAAAATATTAGTAATGTAGCATTTTTGTTCTTTAAATTCTATACTCCACCTATCAGATCTATGATCTATTCTACAAATGCTTACATGCAAGTTAATTATGACTAGGATTACCAATCCCCCTTATAATATAACCTTGGTGCCTTGTAGGGGACAAATTTTAAATAGTGGAAGCAAGTGCTACAAGAAACTCTCAGGTTTCTGAAAGCTGACACAACTTCTACGAATAGCAGGCCTTTTAGATACAATGTCTTATTTGATTCCCATCCATCATCTGAAGCATATATTTTGTGCTTTGACTCATTGACAGCAAGCTCAAAAATAAATAACTGGCTCAAGTCATACCTAGTCAAGTCGACTCATAATTGAGTAAAAAGAGTCGAGTCTAGTACTCCCTTTCAAATGGAGTTTTCAGTGTCACATATTTGACATAATCATTTGATTTTAACGAATAACACTAATAATAAATCATTGACCGAATTTTACTTTTTCTTCTGAATTTCCATATAAAATGTATCTATCAGTCCCACCAGCTCACCCTTAAGCAGGTTTTCTACCATCAGTAAGATCTTTGTAGGCTAATAAAAAGGAAGCTCCTAGAGTTTATGGGGTGATTTTCGAAAATATTTTGCAGATATATCTACTCATGCGAATATGAACTTACTAACTCTCATCAAAACCAATTGATTGACACAACATATAGCAAAGTTTGCCCCAGTAAACACTCTTTTTACCATCAGCTCTAGTTATGTTCAGGATATATATTGACACAATATTATGCAAAACATATCCTCATTCAGTTTCAATGGAAAATGAGCAATTAGAATCTATCCCAATTTGCTGGCATTTCATAAGAGCTTTAAGATGTCGTACCAGTGGGGATTTCAAATAAAACTTCTTTTGATCCTACATGGGGAATCCTAGGTGTGATTCTCGTATTAATCGGCTACATTTATTAATTTCTGCTCGACTTCTCTGTTGGCTCCTGGTTTCTTTATTGGTTTATAACTGTTGGGGGTTGGAGTTAGGGGGGTTGGGGGTGTAGGATGTACGTTCGTTTGTTTTCCTAAACAGATTGGGTTGAATACTTGTGCTTATGGTGAATGTCTATACTGCTTACTTTTGTATGAGGGATGACAATAAAAGAAATAAAGGTTTATATCTATTCTGAATAGGAATTCATCTCCTATATAATTGCACCATAATTCATAACGTGAATGTTTATGGGCCTAAACAGGAGCAGTTTGCATATTAGGTGTACATTACAGTCAATGTAATGGAATAATATCAAGAGAAAATCCTTCACAAATCCTTCTTGTCTCTTACATAGAGGAGGATTGGTGTGGGACTCGTGCTAGCAGGAGGGTTAATAGGCGTCTACAATGTGGGCACGCCTGGCGCGGTCACCTCCAGGGGCATGCAAAATAATAATCTTCATATTATAATACATTCTCTCTTGATTTTTGAACCACTCTAAAATAGTAAGGGTTTTTTTTTCACACATATATTGTCGTAGAATCTTGTCGGATGTTCTTCCACCAAATTACAAACAATTATTATTGCTACTTGTCACGTAGGAAACGTCATGCATCAATACGATATGTTTGCTATTTGCTTATTTTTCTTGCATTTCTTTGTTTTTTAATTACTTTCTTTTTTGTTCCCTCGCCAGCGTCTGGAAAAAGGGGAAGCTAGGAGCTTTCAAAGCCACTCCGGCTTTTAAAAAGCAGTAATTGCAAACCAAGCATTGTGCATGCAAATTCAAAAAAAATCCTGCATTTAATGTTATTTTTACTTCAAACATTATGACACTCAATAGTAGATGTACAATGCTTTGCATCTAATGCCTGAGTTGTGTTTTCTACTGTCATCTTCTTCTCACCATTTTCATCAAAATCCTTGCTTTTCCCCCATAGAACGCCATATAGTCCAAAGATGATAAGAACAGCCCCAATCAAGCTACAAAGAAACAACAAATATCAAGATCACCAAATACATAAAACAGCTAATGCTCAAATCAATGTCCATTAAGTTACTTTAATTTGGTCATTTATAAGTGCATATGAATTTAAAATGTATGTAGGAATTCAAAAAACATGTGTGACTAAAATTTACTTCATGTTAGCATCTAATATGTTAGTAATTATATGCTATGTATTTGAGACAGTCTTTCGCGTCCTTAAGGTGTGGGGTTAGGGTGATTCCTCTCCATACTTTAAATACTTAATCCCTTATATATATATATATATGATGGATTAAATTCGATTAGGGCCCCACCATGTTAATAACAAACTAATATCAGAGTCCAAAGCTAAAGTCGGACTAGATCAAGCTCCCCAGTAGCATTGAAAGATATTGTGCTAACACGCGCATGCATGCATTACTATAATAAAAAAATAATGCAACTCCTTGCAAGTAGGCTTTTTGGTGGAGCATCTCCATGACTAAGAATGGAGGTATTATATGATTTGGCTTCAAAGATTGTTCTAGCTGCCAGGTTAAAGGTAAAGAAATTTTCGTTCGCACCCAGTAATAGTACAATTTGGTGAACGTGCCTATTTAACTCAATATTCAAATAAACCGAGAAGGCAATATGTTGGATCTAGTTATTGCTTAGTCTAATTATGGTACGTGCAATAAGGTGGTGATCATGTGATGTTCATTGTCTAGTTGAGCGCATAAGTTTGGTTACAATATAAGGAGCGTTGGTGTAGAAAATTTTATTTCCAAATCAGATAAGAAGTGGGTGGGAGGCTAAGATATAGATGTACGGGAATAGTCGTAAACTTAATAAAGAGTTTTTATTTTCAGCCATAATATACTAAGTTTCAGGTGACTTGTTTGAGATATTTCATAAATTTGTAATGAATTAATATGGCTATAAAACAAGTAGGGTAAAATGGAGACCAAATTTTACAAATTGTATAAAATAATATGTGAAATTGAGATTAAATGACATGTCTTGTACTCAGGGGCTGATTACTTCCATGAAGTGGAGAGAAATGAAAATTTTGGTATATGTGCGGTATGCGTACAAAGAATATTGTGTGGTATATGTATGCATATTTTATAACTTCTTTTTTCGTTTGGATGCTTTGAATAAGTTGATGTTAGAAGTGAATAATCGTGAAGTTTGATGTTTGGATGATTGTAAAAGTGAGTTGAAAAATGTCACTTTTGTGGTTGATATCTTCGATCTGTAATGAAGTGATATTGTTCATTTTTTCTAGAAACCAACAATATTCGCTTTGCTAATTAGCATAAGAGATGAAAAGGAATATAGACTGATCATCTCACCTTCCCGAGTAAAGCTTTTCTGCCATAAAGATAGGCGAGAAGGCTCCTACAATAATTAGCGTCAGTGGACTAAACATAGCAGCGAACACAGGGCCCTTCTCGTTGATACAAAAATTATGCAGGTAGTATACAAGACAAGATATCACAGTTCCCTGCACAAAATTGTAACCAGAAGCTTAGGCTTTATTTTTGCATATATATATATATATGCAAAAATAAAGCCTAAGCTTCTGGTTACAATTTTGTGCAGGGAACTGTGATATCTTGTCTTGTATACTACCTGCATAATTTTTGTATCAACGAGAAGGGCCCTGTGTTCGCTGCTATGTTTAGTCCACTGACGCTAATTATTGTAGGAGCCTTCTCGCCTATCTTTATGGCAGAAAAGCTTTACTCGGGAAGGTGAGATGATCAGTCTATATTCCTTTTCATCTCTTATGCTAATTAGCAAAGCGAATATTGTTGGTTTCTAGAAAAAATGAACAATATCACTTCATTACAGATCGAAGATATCAACCACAAAAGTGACATTTTTCAACTCACTTTTACAATCATCCAAACATCAAACTTCACGATTATTCACTTCTAACATCAACTTATTCAAAGCATCCAAACGAAAAAAGAAGTTATAAAATATGCATACATATACCACACAATATTCTTTGTACGCATACCGCACATATACCAAAATTTTCATTTCTCTCCACTTCATGGAAGTAATCAGCCCCTGAGTACAAGACATGTCATTTAATCTCAATTTCACATATTATTTTATACAATTTGTAAAATTTGGTCTCCATTTTACCCTACTTGTTTTATAGCCATATTAATTCATTACAAATTTATGAAATATCTCAAACAAGTCACCTGAAACTTAGTATATTATGGCTGAAAATAAAAACTCTTTATTAAGTTTACGACTATTCCCGTACATCTATATCTTAGCCTCCCACCCACTTCTTATCTGATTTGGAAATAAAATTTTCTACACCAACGCTCCTTATATTGTAACCAAACTTATGCGCTCAACTAGACAATGAACATCACATGATCACCACCTTATTGCACGTACCATAATTAGACTAAGCAATAACTAGATCCAACATATTGCCTTCTCGGTTTATTTGAATATTGAGTTAAATAGGCACGTTCACCAAATTGTACTATTACTGGGTGCGAACGAAAATTTCTTTACCTTTAACCTGGCAGCTAGAACAATCTTTGAAGCCAAATCATATAATACCTCCATTCTTAGTCATGGAGATGCTCCACCAAAAAGCCTACTTGCAAGGAGTTGCATTATTTTTTTATTATAGTAATGCATGCATGCGCGTGTTAGCACAATATCTTTCAATGCTACTGGGGAGCTTGATCTAGTCCGACTTTAGCTTTGGACTCTGATATTAGTTTGTTATTAACATGGTGGGGCCCTAATCGAATTTAATCCATCATATATATATATATATAAGGGATTAAGTATTTAAAGTATGGAGAGGAATCACCCTAACCCCACACCTTAAGGACGCGAAAGACTGTCTCAAATACATAGCATATAATTACTAACATATTAGATGCTAACATGAAGTAAATTTTAGTCACACATGTTTTTTGAATTCCTACATACATTTTAAATTCATATGCACTTATAAATGACCAAATTAAAGTAACTTAATGGACATTGATTTGAGCATTAGCTGTTTTATGTATTTGGTGATCTTGATATTTGTTGTTTCTTTGTAGCTTGATTGGGGCTGTTCTTATCATCTTTGGACTATATGGCGTTCTATGGGGGAAAAGCAAGGATTTTGATGAAAATGGTGAGAAGAAGATGACAGTAGAAAACACAACTCAGGCATTAGATGCAAAGCATTGTACATCTACTATTGAGTGTCATAATGTTTGAAGTAAAAATAACATTAAATGCAGGATTTTTTTTGAATTTGCATGCACAATGCTTGGTTTGCAATTACTGCTTTTTAAAAGCCGGAGTGGCTTTGAAAGCTCCTAGCTTCCCCTTTTTCCAGACGCTGGCGAGGGAACAAAAAAGAAAGTAATTAAAAAACAAAGAAATGCAAGAAAAATAAGCAAATAGCAAACATATCGTATTGATGCATGACGTTTCCTACGTGACAAGTAGCAATAATAATTGTTTGTAATTTGGTGGAAGAACATCCGACAAGATTCTACGACAATATATGTGTGAAAAAAAAACCCTTACTATTTTAGAGTGGTTCAAAAATCAAGAGAGAATGTATTATAATATGAAGATTATTATTTTGCATGCCCCTGGAGGTGACCGCGCCAGGCGTGCCCACATTGTAGACGCCTATTAACCCTCCTGCTAGCACGAGTCCCACACCAATCCTCCTCTATGTAAGAGACAAGAAGGATTTGTGAAGGATTTTCTCTTGATATTATTCCATTACATTGACTGTAATGTACACCTAATATGCAAACTGCTCCTGTTTAGGCCCATAAACATTCACGTTATGAATTATGGTGCAATTATATAGGAGATGAATTCCTATTCAGAATAGATATAAACCTTTATTTCTTTTATTGTCATCCCTCATACAAAAGTAAGCAGTATAGACATTCACCATAAGCACAAGTATTCAACCCAATCTGTTTAGGAAAACAAACGAACGTACATCCTACACCCCCAACCCCCCTAACTCCAACCCCCAACAGTTATAAACCAATAAAGAAACCAGGAGCCAACAGAGAAGTCGAGCAGAAATTAATAAATGTAGCCGATTAATACGAGAATCACACCTAGGATTCCCCATGTAGGATCAAAAGAAGTTTTATTTGAAATCCCCACTGGTACGACATCTTAAAGCTCTTATGAAATGCCAGCAAATTGGGATAGATTCTAATTGCTCATTTTCCATTGAAACTGAATGAGGATATGTTTTGCATAATATTGTGTCAATATATATCCTGAACATAACTAGAGCTGATGGTAAAAAGAGTGTTTACTGGGGCAAACTTTGCTATATGTTGTGTCAATCAATTGGTTTTGATGAGAGTTAGTAAGTTCATATTCGCATGAGTAGATATATCTGCAAAATATTTTCGAAAATCACCCCATAAACTCTAGGAGCTTCCTTTTTATTAGCCTACAAAGATCTTACTGATGGTAGAAAACCTGCTTAAGGGTGAGCTGGTGGGACTGATAGATACATTTTATATGGAAATTCAGAAGAAAAAGTAAAATTCGGTCAATGATTTATTATTAGTGTTATTCGTTAAAATCAAATGATTATGTCAAATATGTGACACTGAAAACTCCATTTGAAAGGGAGTACTAGACTCGACTCTTTTTACTCAATTATGAGTCGACTTGACTAGGTATGACTTGAGCCAGTTATTTATTTTTGAGCTTGCTGTCAATGAGTCAAAGCACAAAATATATGCTTCAGATGATGGATGGGAATCAAATAAGACATTGTATCTAAAAGGCCTGCTATTCGTAGAAGTTGTGTCAGCTTTCAGAAACCTGAGAGTTTCTTGTAGCACTTGCTTCCACTATTTAAAATTTGTCCCCTACAAGGCACCAAGGTTATATTATAAGGGGGATTGGTAATCCTAGTCATAATTAACTTGCATGTAAGCATTTGTAGAATAGATCATAGATCTGATAGGTGGAGTATAGAATTTAAAGAACAAAAATGCTACATTACTAATATTTTGAGTTATTCATTACAAAATTTTATAATATGCCAATATCGACAAAAAAGGCTTTCTTGCTATTTTATACTGTTTTATATAGTTGGAAAAACCAAAAAAACAAATATATAAAAATTGAATAATGTCTTGTTAATTAGTTTTTAGACAAAATTAGTTTTACTCTGCTCAACAAGAAACAACTACGAGAAACCATTACGTCCGTATGGAAATTTCTAAAAATCTAAAATAACCGTACAACTGGGATACATTGAGTACAAAAATTAGAAATACTTTATTGTTGATAAATTGCTTGAAAATGAGAGTAAAGAAAGAAAGAAAAAAAAGATGCAGTATGCCAGGTTAATTTATTTGAGTTGTGCCAAGCCTTGTCGATCTTACAAACATGTAAGTCATGTGTTAAAACTGTGTTGTAACACATGCATACTGCGTCAAGGAAAGAAAAAGAATACAACACAACAACTTATTTGAACCAAGCCATTTCCAGCATCTGGGAATTAAAAAAAATCAAAGTCTAAATTAGAACCCATATATATGGAGGAAAAGAAACTCACGGAATGAGGAGTGTTATACTGCTGTCCCAGGGAATCCCCTCCAGACACCATTTGAACTCCTGGAGTAGCATGAATAAATGTTGGGTCAATTGATCCACCTTGCCATGATGATGGATTGACTGATATAAATCCAATGACAAAATCTCTATGTTGTTCAGCAATTTTAACTGCAGCAGCAGTGCAATCTCCCATGGCAAGGTTACTAGAAGAGCTCATTTCAGCTAGCAATAGCAGTCCCCTACCTCGAGGCAAACCATGTATACAAAAAAATTCTAATTGAAGAAACATGAGATATAATAAGGTCATTTTACTGTAAATTCATTTAACTGTAAGAAAAGTTACAACCTTTAGCTTGAGACCATCTAAAATTCCAGGTCCAGAAATTATGTGTGCATTAACAATATCTGCCCCATATGCTCTAAAGAAATTATGACTACGTCATACCCTTCATATTGCATAGTTACTGTATTTCCAATGTCAGCTTACGATCTTCAAAGATTAAAAACTTGTGCTTATCTGCAATCTTCAGTAAAATACTAGTCAAGTATAACTAAAATTTTAGGAATGTCATGTGTAATTAGTATTAAAGCAAGTCAAAGGACTTTAACAAATTCAGGAGATCTGAAAAGTTAGAACTACTTTATAGCCTAAAATCAATACTAAGTGACAGAGTGGTACAAAACACCATTAAATAATAAATTCAAGAAGAGCCAGAAGAGAACAACATACACATTATTTTAGCTAGAGACACTAAGCCAGTCATTAGGGAGGTAACGCAATAATATTCTTCTATGAGCCAAACAATTACCTTTTCACCTTGGCTTTGACAATAGTCTGAGATCTGTTGAATTGTGTAAGCACATTTTGCGGCCTAATAGTTCAATGCTTGTCTATTTTATGAGTCAAACATGTCAAAGACTCGAATGACATTTCCAGTAACAATGTCATAATACAGATGACTAATAGGATCCCAGGCCCTGTTTGGTTGTGTAGCAATTGAGTTGCATGAATTTCAACTACAGGATTTGGATTAAGATTTGAAGTTCATTAAGATTGAAATTTGTCACTTGGACTCGAACATGAAATTGGAATCTAACGGAATTAGTTCACAAA
>JAOTRK010055632.1:0-16287 GCA_028566135.1 Iris sibirica | reverse complement strand
GATCAGTCCAGAGGACATGGTAGCTACTATCCGTATTCAGCTGGAGGATATTGCAGGACAATGGTGGAGTGCAGAACATCCTGAAGATTCAGATGAAACTATAACCTGGGAAGAGTTTAAGAAGAAGTTTGAAGAAAGGTTCTTCCCAAGATCCGCCCACTACAAGAAAAAACCTCATTAATAACGCTTGACAAAGACTTACAATGACGGTTTATATATAACCGTTATTAAATTTCGGAACCATGATTTACTATGTCGGTTTTAGAAATTTTGGATTAGTAATAACGTTTTGCAAACAATAACCGTTATTAATACACTGTACGGACAAACCGTCATTAAAAAAATGAACTATTAATTACGTTTTGCCAACAAGACCCGTCATTAATAGGATATAACCTATAAGCCGTTATTAAAAAAATGAAATAAAATTTTCACAAAACCTACCCACTCCCCGCGTGCTCATTTTCTTCAGCGAAAACCTCTCTCCCCCAAAAAAACCCCTCTTCCTCTCCCAAACCCTCTTTTCCGTGCGCTCTCCCAAACTCTCCTCTCTGGCCGCCTCCTCCTCCTCCGTGTCCTCCTCTTCTTCTCCTTCTCCCTCTTCTTCCTCTCCCCCAACTCCAAAACCCTAACTCTAAAACTCGTACTCTACGACACCTTCCAGGTTCTGGAAAGCGCGATCGACCACCGTCGACTCTTCCGACGAGCTCTCATCCCCAAGGGATCGCATCGCCCAGAAGCTCTTCACATGCCGCATCGACCGCTACCCCTAATTTTCTTCGAATCCGAAACCCTAGAGTTGGAGGTAATAGATCGTTATTCTTCTAATTGAGTGGAGTTTCAACTAATTTAGATATTAATCTATGTTTCTTTGTCTATATCGAATTATTATTTGTAATTTTAGGGTTTTATTGTAGTTCTAAGATTTTAGATGCCAATTTGTGTTGGAATCTGTTATTTGAAAGGTTAGTAGCTGAAAATTTAACAGAGATTAAATATCCTGCCCCATCTCTTCGCCTGCTTCGGTGCCTTCTCCGTCCGCCCCTGTGACAGCGACAAGTAATTCATTCTTGCTCACCCCCTCCCTCCCTCATCCTCAGTTCAAGTGACACTAAAGCAAAGAAATGCAGGTTGAGGAATTGCGCTTTTGTGGATTTTAACGACGAGGCGCTGGCGTCCCAAGCACAGGCCCAGGTGAACAGGCTGAGGTTTTTTGGAAAGGTGCTCGCGGTAGAGAGGATGGGCAGGGCGGGCCAGAAGGCCGTGGGTCCCCAGGGTGAGGCGCAGGGCACGAAGGGTTCCGGTGGTCCCCATGCCTTTTCTGCTCTGAAGGGTTTCGTGTCTGCTGGCGAACCGATCGCTCCGAGGCTCGGCATGGAGTATCCTTTCCGTCCCAATCTTGAGTATGGCTTGTCGTCTCTTTCATGACCGATTAATTGTTAGATGACTGCATGCTATTTATTTGAAAGGTTTGCATATGCACTTTATGGCTACATTTTAGCAATTAAATCAACTATGGATAAGCTAAAGGCAGAGAGATTACGATGTAACTAAGCTAATGAAAGTCGATCCTATGTGAATGAGATCACATTTATACATGAAACATATTCCGAAACCAAACACAACCAAGTATTTTACTACTTTTCAATTGTTGTTCTACTTTATGGTTACCAAACACACCCCAAATGCGCATCAAAATAAACAATAGAATGTAACTAAGGATGCAAATGGAGTCGGTATGGTGGTTGCGTTTAAGGATGTTAGTGGGTCGGATTCGATTTGGAGTTTGAACCAAGTATTCTACTACTTCTCACTTGTTGTTCTACTTTATTTACCTTCATATCCGCCTACAATGCCTACTTGGATGAGAAAATATGGCTCCACCTCGACCACCACTGGAGGTCCACATATCCGCCTCCATGTCGGCGTCCACCCCCGCTTTTTTAACTTCACATAAACACATGTCATGGATGAAGAATTAAATTTACTTCATGATATAAATATCTGCAAGTTTTTAAAAATATGTGTATCATGAGACTTGAATCCTATACCACTTAGTTTTAATGCCATTAACTTACCACTTAGGACACCATTTTGTTGACGATTTTTTCTAAGAAATGGAGTAAATATAGGAAAACTGAAAGCATATAATATAAAAACTGAACCTCGTAGAGGACAATGGCCCTCCCCCCGCCGGGCCTAAGGTAAATCCGCCCCTGCCTACCTCCGCTTCCTACTCTTATTGAAGATACTTTTGATTTGAAGTTGAAGATTTGTTATACCATCTTAAGGGAGATTCTATTACTATAATTTGAAGTTGAAGATTTGTTATACAATCTCAACAAATCAGATGCTCTTACTGTAACTTTACTATGACGATTAAAAATCCTTAATTTTGGTATGTTGGCCAAGTATATGTTACTTTTCTCCTTAAGATTCTGGTTGTGCAAGCTTCTTCGAGTTAATGACAAATTGGGTCATTATTTGTTCTTGAAGTGTTTCGTAGTTTTTCCGATTGCCACTATCACCTGTTGTGCAAGCTTCTTTGACTTAACTACTTGTACTACTACTGTGTTTAGTTATCATATATATGATAACCTGTTCATCATATTGTTTGATCTCTATGTATCAACTTAAGATATGGTGATCACTCATAGTCATAGCTAGCTAGTTTTGAAATAAAGTCAATGAGCTTAATTTGTATTATGTTGATGAGATCAGAGACCCCATCGATGTAACGATAGGGGAGGGATAAGATAACTGGGATTGTTCTGTGGACCACATATTGATGTTGCCTTCGTTAAATGCCAATGTGGATCGATGCATGCACTTGTCAAGTGCCTCTAGTCATCCCAACTTTTTATAGATGAGAATTCATGATTGGACTCGATTCCAATCTTCAAAGATGTAGACTGAAAGTGACTTGAATCGCAGATATATTATGCCACCTTCCAACAAATTACTTGTCAATTAAGCTAATCCTAATCATTACGTGACGGGGACTAGCAGAGGACGAGATTTTTGTATTAAAGATTAGGACGTGATTGGTTTTAGGACTAACTGAACAATGGATTAAGACGCAACCTCTAATTACTGACTGATTAAGAATATGAATAACTACACTTTGTTTCTCACTGTGGACTTGTATGTACAACGTAAGTAGAGGAGAGAATCCGATGCAAGATGAGACAGAATACTGAAGTCGACTTCAGATGGGGAAAGGAGAACGACAAAGAAAATCTTCCGAGGGCCAATTGGCGATCTTGATCCAAGCTGTGGATAGAGGGAAAGCTTAGAAAGATATACTAGCCACCGAAGAATGGCCTAATCCACTGCACCAGTCTCTTTCACAAGATACCCAAACATCAAGAGAATGAAGCATAGAAACAAAGGAAAGGATTAAGAGAATTTTTACTGAGTATCTGTCGAAAATAAGTTTTCTACTGAGCAAGTGCTTTAATATGAAAGATAAATTGAAAAGCCTTCTTGACAAATTTCTTTCAATGGTCATATGAGCCCTTAATTTATTCTTTTTTTAATGTAAAAGGTGTCCCCCCCACCGGGCCCCATGTTTCAATAGTGGGTCCTCTTAGCCTATCGAATGCTCCGTTTGTTGATAAATAAGATTATGCAGTTTCTCTTTCACTAATCATCAAATTTGATACTCGATAAATGATAAATCAGTTTAGCAACCCAACTCACACAATTTCGGCTTCAGTCAGTGATCTTGGTTGTGAGTGTGTTTCCATGATTTCTACTTTTTGTCACTATTCTATGGAAGAAGCTTTAATAGCTTTAATCTAGATGCATCCTGTTTTTGTCAGGCATTGTTGGGCTCTACTTCTATGACACCTAGGTTAGGCTGGAAATTGGTTTTGTCCTATTTAACATATTTGAAATCCAAGTCCTAGTCTGGCTAATTGCTGCTTGTACACGTTAGTATGGTTCTTACTATTCCAATTTAAGTGTTTGATGAATATTTCGTTTGGTTGATTACCTATATTCCATCTTTGTGAAATAATTATTATGTTGATTTTTTTTAATAGAAATCTACCCAGTGTGATATTGACAAAAAGCTGGAATTCAGTGGTGAAAATGTGTGTGTTATAATTGACAAAGGAACTTGGGATGCGAAGATATCAGAGGCAAGCAAGAATGGCAAAATTGTAAGTTCTGGTAGTTCTTTGTTAGCAATAGTAGCGACGCATTAGTACTATTAATTGGCTTGTATTAACCCAATTTGGAAAAACCTACTTTGGACGTCTTTATCCCCATCATCCTCATCATCTTTCCTCTCTTTTTTTTCTTTGTAACCTGAATCAAGCTCAGGGTTGTCCGTGTATTTGAACTTGAAAGTGTCAAATTTTGGATCAGACATAGCAACCTGCTTCTTTAATTCTCCATAACCTACTTCAAGAAAATTAAACATGCCAATGTAATATAAGCATCATATTCTTCATACTCCTCTATAAGAGCTTGTTTTCGAGCCTAAGTAACAAGGAACTGATAGGTCCCATTTCACAGGGGAAAAAAAATTCATTTTCATCTTATCAATAAGTTCAGACTCTTCTTCAGCTTGGATTCTTTTTTTGCTTCGGCTTCACCCTAAATATTGTGCAAGTGCCTTTGAAGTGTTAGCAGATTGACTGATATCTTTTTGTTCATCTCCAAGGCACCCTCAAGTTCTCTGATAGAGCTTGATTGCTGTGTCTATCTCACGCTTCTTATAAGGTTCTAAATCAGTAGCTCTTCATTGAGGTTAGTAAACTTCTTAAGCTCTGCAACGATCAATTTAGCAGCAAATCCAGCTCAAGTTGTTTCGTAAGTGCATTATCAGTGGCATATGCTCTATGTTTGAGCTCATTTAACCAGGTTAAAACCTATCAAGAACAGTGAATTAGTTGTTATCAAATCAGAAGGGGCCAATCAAATATATCAGAAATAAAATACTGCTACGACAATCTACATTTAATAACATTGCAGTAAATGTTTGGGCCACTGGTTTTCCTTTCAGTTTACGACTTATCATCCCACGAGACTTTGGTGTTGATTTAGAAGAGTCGATGTTACCTAGAAGAGTTGAGCCACAAAAGATTGGCCGACAATGTTTTGTTATATTCTTTTACTAGAACTGGGTGTTTTTTCCCCCTATATAAATGATCAGGCTTGACCAGTACGAAAGAAGAGCAGAATTTTGAAGAATCAATTCATGTTGCCTACCACGCCAGCAATATGCACTTTCCTTTTAAACAGGAAAAGTTGGCAAGATTAACCTCAATCACCATCTCATCAAAGTTATTAATAAGAAATAAATATGAATTCTTAGTGTTCTTATGCAAACTTAGGCAGAACAAAATCTTGGATGTTTAACCTGTCCTATATGGACTAGTAAGACAGCAAAGCAGAACATCAAAGAGTCTACTTGCGACTGATCCCTATTAAACTTTGCTATCATGCTTTTGTCTTTGGTTTTAGACTATTGCAAGTAAATCATGCCATTGGTGCAGAAGAAATCGTCAGCATCGAATGCGAAACAGTTGCTAAGGAATATGGAGAGTTGATACTGGAACTTTTAACGGCACAAGTTTGTACTTCCATATTTTCTTCGTTCTTTTTTAAGATAGAAGCAGATGTTAATTTCTCTACAAGACTTTCTCTGTTTACCAATTGTGATTTGAATAATGACAGATTAGACCAGGCAAAATATGCAGTCAGATTGGTCTGCGTACATTTGATGGAACTCGAGATATTAGGTGAGCAGATCCCTACTGTCTTCAGCTATATGAAACTTATGTCTACTTTTTTAGTTGCTTTTTCTTTACTTTATTTTGGACTCAAATCTCTCTTCAGCACTGGCATAGAAAGTGTGGTGGTGAAGCAAAACAGAGAACGCTCATCTGTCAAGGAAGATGCTTTTTGTGCTGCATGTGAAATGGTTGTAGTTTGGATTGCAAATCAACTGAGAGCAAATCAAACTAAGGAAATGACATTGCAATATGCCAATGAGGTCGCCCAAACCTGTTGCTCATTTTTTGTATTTTATGAGAGTAAGAAGTACTATGGATCGTTAGGTAATCAATCTTGAACATCTTATCTGTAGGTATGTGAACGACTGCCAAGCCCTACCGGAGAATCGGCTGTAGATTGCGACCAGCTTGCAAACATGCTATTTATGTGGATGCGGGGTGGGTCCATTGATTTGATTTGAATTTTTTTTGTCTTTTTTCTATATTGCATGATCTTTCTCTGATGAATTGTCTTCTCCGTCTTTCTAACCGAATTTTCTTCTCTGTCTTTCTCACTGCCGACATATACATCTCAGATGCTCTTTTTTGGCGAGAAAAGGCTTGACCTTGTGTGGACAAGTGACGATGGAGCCGTAGATGTTGTGGTGAAGTCGTTGAATCGGAATGGCTCTCAGGTGAGACTTCTTCATCTTTTTTTAGGGATTTATTTGAAAAAACTTTGGGCTATTTTGTCTAGTAAAAAGCTGATGTGCTTGAGGTGGTCAATTGGAAATCTACAGGAATATTTTTCTGGAAATAAAAAATTCTGGTGATAACTTATCTAACTTCTGCAAGGTGACCCATGGATTATCAACACCATAAATTATAATTGCCATTATTGCAAGCAAATGTGATTGCCATATTGTAAAGTTTAGATTTTTGAGTCATTCTCCAACAGTTGTAGTTAGATAGAAGTTGCATTGTTCCTGTAACATGGACTTGTTGGGAATAGTTGATTCCACAGGCAGTCGATCGACTTTCGATATAACAAAAGCTACTGCAGTGGTACTGAACTGACCAAAACTCGGGCATCCAGGGATGATATTGACACTCGTATAGCGTATTTAATATCTATGCCTTGACCTTTATCCTTGGAAAACATTCTTCTTTTATCAATGAGATAACACCTTTCTTAGACAAGTTATCATACCTATTCCATGAGAATATCGATACTGAATTTGTTTCTTTAGCAAAATAGTTGTAGCTGTCGGAAGACCAACAGCTAATCCGTATCTGTCAGCAATAGACGCGGCTTCTCCCTGCCATGGATAAAAAGTTTAAAACACGGTGAAAGCGTGTGAGAATTTTTTTTTTGAAAATCTGGAGGATAAACGATCTGGTCAGAAGGATACCTGTAGTGTCATATAATGGCCACCTCTCTTCAGAAGGTTAATGCCCAGCCTTTCAGTTTCTGGTCTCCCTATAGTGTCTAGAACAGGGTCAAATTATCCTTTAATTGCTAATTCAACATCCTGTGAATCAAAAAAAATGTTTGAAAAAATGCAGTCAACAAGAATTCATATAAGCTGGTTTATCTAAACCATAAATACAAGGAACACTGCAGCTGTAAGATTGGCTCACATGTCCATTCTTATCATAACAATGAATGCACCTTCATGTCACTTACAATAAAGCACTATTTGCATGTCTTATGCACAACAGTAGCACAATTAACTTGAGACTACAGAATTTTGCCTGGTGCCTAGATGCACTTACACGTGTGCCAATTTTCTTGAGCAATTAAAACATTCTAGTATTTGATTCACAAAAAATGTTATAGTAGTCATAAGTTGGATACCACTTTCTCCATCTCATTGACACTGCACACATTCATGCACCCGCGTACATTTACATGGTTTGGAATTTGGTTTCTAGGTGTATAGATCTGAATTGTGAATCTTTCAATATGTCCAAAGTTCATCAAAAAAGAAGCAAGTTTGTTCCCAAATAAAGATTACAACCCGGAACCAAAAACAGTCTCAGGCTAAAAGAAATAACGAAATTGCATAAAAATATTTAGAAAATTCATACTTTTTTATTGATCCAAGGAACCTTGTATGTTTGGGGATGGGGTTCGACTTTCAAACCAACCTTGTACAAAATCAGTGCAACTGCTTTCTGCTTATTCTTTTCATATTGCAATCTCTGCTTTCAGTCTCAGAATCTTCTTAATTATGTTAACTGAAACTTAGTGTATCCAGATTGCATCCTATATACTCCAACTCTGTCAACCTATCACTGGCATGCTGTCTACATGAGTTTGAAGAGAATGATGTTGCCATAAGTGATTCAAAAATTCATATTGGCAATTTCCACAGAAAATAATGGCCTTCCATTTGCTTCCACAAGTTCTGTGAACAACATTCCATAACAACTTACCTACTTTAATCATCATCATCTTCTGAGAAAACTGTTTAAGCACTTATGCAGGAACATCTGGCTTAGTACACACTTTCGAGGATTGTTAATTTATCACAGACCAAAGTATCTTTAATAACATTAAGAGCTAAGATAGAAAAACAATATTGGGGAACTGTGTTCTGACGCTACAATCAAAACAATTACACTACCTTACTATTATTTGCTGATTCATTTATTGACCATCTACTAATATTACACAAAGTAATATAGAAAAAGTGTTTGGAAAGCTTTTGGTCTTTGAGTACAAAGTTTCAAACTATATTCCTTTTTGTACAACTTAATTTAAATTTGTTTAAGCCTAGCCCAGTTCTAGCATCTCCCTAACGTAGCTGAATGAAAGAAAAGGATTAAAATAACGGATGCCGATATTTTGGGTTAGAGGCTTTGTTGTTGTAGTATTTAGGACTTGCAACTTCCTAATTTCATGCTAATTCATCCTATTCATATATGCTAAAATGTAACTTTTTTATATAATGTAAAGGTTCATAACCATTTCTAAGTCAATAGTGTGACTATGCATCTCAACAAGCACTAAGAGGTATAGGTCATACTTAATATTACCCCTCTTTGTACAAGAGATTTCAAATTTTCACTTTTAATAAAGTTCAACATATACCATATTTTGTTTAGAACAGTAACTTTGTGAAATTATATATGCATGCTAAACCAAATTGTCTAATTGGAACTAATGTTACGATATGCATGATTCTTCTCAAATTTAGATTATACACACACCAAGGAGATAATATCTATACTCAAAACTATCTTGCTAAGGAGATAATATCTGTATGAACTATGACCAAAACTCATGCTGCCATACACATCAAAATATGTTGCTGATTGGCTGACTAGTCTCCGTTGAATTAGAACTGAGACTACTGCTTCCTTCAATTTTTTGTTTTCTGATTTGAATATTTTTAGTGCAATATATAATTCTACCCTTTTAGTTTTGATGTGATATTAGTTGATTGTTTCTCTTTTTTCCAGGGTAATCATTCGAGGAAGCTGTGCTTTACACTCCTTCCTCCACTTATGCTATAAAATTTGTGGGCACATCCAACTCGGTGTTCCTAATACCCCCAGGGGAGCCAAAGCCACAAAATTCAAAAAAAAAATTACCAGAAGACTGTGAGGAAAACAAGCCGGGAGTCATAGAATCTGGGGCATCCGTTCTCAAAGTGGAACCAGGGACTATGGAATTGATCCAAGCGGTTCCAAGGCTTGATAAACTGAAAATCCTACTGAAAAGAGACCCTATAGTTTCCAAGAGGATCTGGAGAATGATCCTAAAGGCACGACTGGCCTGTACTCATGGGAAGACTTGGTTGAGCTGGTCCAGGCCAGTGAAGGGGAGCTGAGGACTGGATTGAGGTATCTCTCAGCTGTGGAGATTGATGGTTACTGGAGGATCATAGAAGGTAAATCTATGGATGAAGTCCTAAATACTATCGATAACAACTAAACGATTTGCTGAAAGATTTGTTTTGTACTTTTAGTATCTCGATTTGTTTTAAATGATTTATTTTGCTGAACGATTTGTTTTGCTGAACAATATTGATAAACAGCTAAACGATTTATTTTGTTGAACAATATTGATAATAGCTGGTCCATGCCAGTGTAGAAACTTTGTTTTGTACTTTCAGTGTCTCAGCTCTTTCATCGGTAACAGCTGAACGATTTGCTGTACTATTTCATGAGCACCCTAAATGGGAATGGAATTATTTGCTGCAGTCTGTTACTCCAAGGTCAATGGATTCGCCGAAGGTGTACATAGGATTTTTAGTGGGCAGACCGCTAAAGACTCTATTACCATAGGATATAACTTTCTCTGACCAAATAATGCATGCGGCCACATAGGCATGTGTGTAACCTATATGCAGACTCGATAGCTGAGCAGCCCAACAAGAGTTCAAATGTATATCTTGTGAAATTTTAGTAACAACACAATATAATGCAATGAAGTAAAATATCTACTTGTAATGGTTGGCATAATCATATGCAATGACAGAGGCACCAAGTAAGAAAAGAAAAGCAACTATTGAGGAGTTCAAAAGACACAAGGAGCCTTACTAGGAAGTTACATGCGCAATAAAACATCATTTAGAATCAAAATCATCATTGTTCAGTCAACTATAATCCCCATGACCACCATTCTTACCAAGAAATCCTCAAAATCCTTGTCAACACCTGACTGTTACTGGTTTTTGAGACAGTCCAGTGACCCGGCCTATACAGTTTCTTTTTCTGTTTCTTTTATTGTGTAGGGACTTGAACGAGTTTCGCCAATTTCCCAAATATGCAATTCTGTAACTAGTTTTCTTTTTCTGTTTCTTTTATTGTGAAGGGACTTGAAAGTACCAGGGACTTGAAAGTACCAGGCCTCTATGCCGAAGCATTACTCATCAAGTATACTTAGCAAGAACCTGAAGAAACGCAAATAATACAGGAAACTCCAGGTTTGTTTTACACCTCATCTTGAAACTGAGAGGTAGTGTCAGTATTAACACTAGAAAAGTAACAAAGGCATCACTGAAAGGGGCATAAACCATAAATACTGCCGATCAGTCAAAAGACCATCTAGAAGCCCCATGATCATAATTACCAAAACCTAACCTGCTGATGAGTCCGTGGGTCTCGAACCATCAAACACAGCCCAAACACCACTCACATCTAGAAGCCCCATGAATTACCTAATGCGTTGATAGGGATTATGGGTCTCAAACCTTCAAAGGAAACCCAAAAAAATTTCAGACAGTAACACTCGTATCAAACAAGTCATTAGAGGCATCATTTTAAAACTGATGGACACATTTCAAGCATGCACAGGAATGGTACTCTTAGTGAACAAATTTATATTTTTGGTTAGAAAAGAAATATAAAAATATTTGTATTATTTGGTTCAAATGTTCCTGAGTTTATTCCTCTAATTGATCTAAAGAAATATTAGGCTTTGATGTCATGCTCTAGACACTACTTTCAATGATTTCTTCCTAAACATTTCCTAAATCATGACATTATTTGTATACAAGTTATAATTTTAGTGGCATATTTACAATAGGTGTAGTAGACCATTTTTATGAGAAAATATAATGTCAGGAAATCAAAAATCTACAATAGACTCAGGACAAGAAATTCACTAAAATCCAAATTCTAAAATATGTACAAGAGTAGGAAATCCCAAGTTTTAGAAGCAACTCAGGACATGAAACTCCCTAAATTTCCAGATTTATATATGCCTCTAGAACAAAGCATCAAGAGTTAATATTTCTCTCTTAAAGCTGAAAGGAGAGGCAGAACTATAAAAACAAAAATTTGCAAGTTCCTTCGCAAAAAAATTTTTAAGAAAATAATATGTACAAAGTAAGAAATCTGTAAAGGTACTATACATATATTTTAATACCTCTGTACCAGCCGCTCCGTCTTCTTCACTATAACTTAGATGTAAACAAACACTTCGGCTCCTCGAACCCAAGATCCAACCCACTGACAACGTTATGCTGGTTTGTACTCAACATTGTCCTACTCAAAAGAGTCCAAGAAAATTATCAAATACTAAAAAGATAGCCTTCCACCATCTAATCCCTTGATCCTTGATTTAAGAACTTGTGTTTTAGTTATCACATTTTCATATTACATGCATATCTGAACATTAAAGCATATAGTACAATTTTGATCATCATCAGTTCGTCCTGTTATGTTCAATCAAATTTCAGAATATATCTCAATTTCTCCAAAACGAAAGTAGACTGATTTCAATTAAACCATAATGAACTTGAATTACAGGATCCCCTGGCTAATTAGGTTCTACAGTTCTAGTGCTAACCTTAAGATACTAATAAATCCAACAACTGAAAGTGCTTTTATACCTTAAGATTGAGTTGAATTTGTTCTGACCGGGCTTAAAGTGGGAAAGTCGGATAAACATTTTCCATTCTTGCGCTTCTTCTCATAGAATTGCAAAAAAGGTCCAGATCCTGAAATTTCAATCGAGAGAATCATGATTGTGAAATAGAATATCAATAACTGCATAAATATAAACTAGAACAAGAATTGCAATAGTAAATGGGAGTGATAAACTCTAACACTTAAAGGGAGAGTTAAGAGATTCACTAAATACCAACCGAGATAACTCATGCCATGAACATCTCACTTCAAAAAGCTGTCATCTAGAAATTTATTGAGAAAGAAATTAAATGCAGAATGTAACACAATTAGGTTTAATTCTAGTATTTTATTGGAGTCCAACACTTTATGTTGGTTAGTCTTACTACCAATTCACTTGGGGAAAAGAAATTCAATAAAACTATATTATCCTTTAAGCTCAAACAAATGACATAATTTTCAAATACAAACAATACCTGAACTTAAGGGACCAAGACTAGTGCAAAACCTATTACTTCTATTTAAGTTTAAATTTAGCCCAAAAAAACTCAAGACTCAAAGTAACAAAACCATGAGTTTGATAACAGAGCTGTTCAAGTAAGTCCTTCAACAATGTTTTTCATTCTAAAATTACCCAAGATAAGTTGTCATGATATACATTACCTGGTACAATATCTCATTCAGTGCATCCTTGAGAAGGTTTACAAAGTGCTCTATCATAACATAGGTTTTCACACTATTGTATCCATCGTTTACTATTATCAAGAAATATGTATTTTCTCGAGTAACCTTGAATGTTGTATCAATTTTGCACCACAATTTAACCAATGCATGGTCTACGATGAATTTTGGATAAATTGCATCCATATCAAGCTGCCAAATCCCTTTTGTGGTTGTGCTTCCATAAACGATTTACTACATTTCCAATCTCGGTAGCCTACTACATCAATGAAACAAATAATACAAAATTACTCAACCACAACATAATAATAATACCTGAAATTACATGTAATTTACGTACTTAAGAAACAAATTTCCGCACCTTCAGGGTTTCGACAAAGGGAGCCATAAACTGTAGTCGTCTCAACGAGTCGAATAACATAATATACGACTATAATTTCTCCAAACAACACAAATTCAATAAACTAGTGACGAAGAGAAACTAATAGAAATGAAGAAGTGGGGGGAAAACATGAATCTTAATGTCGATCCGAAAGGCTTCAACAAGTACTCATCTCCAGGTATTTTTAGCTTGCTTTTGAGATGACTAGGGCGTCAAACCATAAACATGTCAACAGAAGTAACCCAATCAGTTGGTAGAGGCTGCATACTGAAGGAGACCATCATGAAATTCCTCTCTACTTCATATTTTAAGGAGACACATCACCAATTTATAGCTATATCATAAAATTTTATTTGTAAATACATAGAATAAACTAAATTTGTTAACTGTTACGAGAAATGAGAGGATAAATATTGCAATTGATTAGAGAAGGATTAGTGATACAACAAAAATATGAATTAACAAGGAAGCTAAATGATACAAAACCGGGTTTTAAAAGGATAACAAATCTGTGCATACATGATAATAAAGAGGAAACAATTTTTCCATATGAATAAACTATAATTTATTGCAATTATAAATGTAAAAGAGAGAGTTAAGTTAAAAAATGTAAATAACTATCTAAAATGAAACTTAAAGCAACCAATTAATCATCGAAAATGTCACTACTACGATTAGGAACATAAATTACAATATTGTGACTAGAAATATAAATTACTTTATGACTAGGAACATAAACTATATTGTGCAAAATGAAACAAAAAAAATAGACGCCCCATTCAAAAGCAACATTCCAACAAACAATAGCAATTTTTCTACAATTTCTAGCGTGAAGTCGCCACGGATAATATCATATTTTAACTTTCAATGATCAAACCACATCAACCAATTATAGGGAATTTTTAGTAAAAAAATCTAAAATCCAGATCAATCGACGGATTACATGTTAAAACTGAAGCCTTGATTTGGAATGATTGAAGATATTACTGGGACTCTTACAGAGCAAAAACATATTCCACTAAAGTCAATAAGACCTCAAAAGTATGGGATAATCATCATATATCTTAAACTATGGGGAAATACTATATGCTCTCCATCATTATTAAAAAAAGCCACAGATTTCAGATATATAATAAAAACTATAAAAAAAAGGATGAATCTAAACCTTAACCTTATAATTGAAGGCTGATCCATAAAATACTAATCAATAAATATTTAGTGCTTTACCCACTCAGAGTCAACTCAATCCTTAATAAAATTTCGAGTTTGGACTCAGTCATTGTCAAAAACTCAAAAAGGGTGCCTTCAGTTGGTAGAGGCTGCATTTTTATGGAGACCCATCATGAAATTCCTCTCTACTTCATATATTTGTGATATAGCTATAAATTTCTATCATGGCAACCAAAAGAATCGCATTTTGAAGGAGACCCTTCATGAAATGCTCCAAACGAAATAATTTCCACATCAAATTTCTACCCGAGAACCAATATTGATCACATAAAAATATTTCTTATTGATTTACTTGGTTATATTCAAGATAGAGAGAAACATAAGTGGAAGTACTTCCCTTATTGATTTACTTGTCATCAAGCTTTTCATACAATCCTTCCCTATGTCGAAGAGGATGTCTATGCAACTAGTTGCTGACTTGCTTATATTAGACTCCTCACAAACTGTGATTTCTTATCTGTCTCTTTGTTCATTATCTTTATGACTGTTTTCATTTAGTTTGACTTTTTTAAATACATGGCATTTATATTTGTGTATATACACAATAATTGTGTACATGACGTAAATCTATTATTGCACTAGGCTTTTGCACTTTTTGTAAATTGTATCCTTCAGAAAGAGCCGAGTGATGCTGATACTACATTTTACTTCTGGTGAACTGGTATTAGAAAGTCACTAGGCACATCCTCATAATAATACAGGTCCAATGGGCTCATCAGCAACAAAAAAACATTTACATATCTAATCTAATTTGTTATTTGGATATTTATTGTTAAATGGCATGAAGTTCCTTTAGTGTTCTACTATTCCACTCGACAAATAGAACCTCTTTTGGCATCATGTTTTTGAAAATTAGGTTCCAATTGTCAACCTTGTCAGAACTGTTAACAAGATAATAGGAACATGTTAAAGAGTACTCTGGTGAAGGGGAATAAGGTGTCATCTTTTGTGGTGGTTTGCAGGGAGTGAGAACTATGGGGTGGCAGCTTTGGTGTTGGCAGGGTGGCACTTTGGGGTTAAGAGAAAGAGTTGGCAAAACAGTAGAATGTGGAGAAGCATAGAGTTGATTGATCCTTTGTGGGGTTTGCTTATAATCGCAAATCTTGGTTAACATCTCTCTTTGTTCAATTGTTGCTTCTCATAGGATTTCTCTCCTCCTACCTCAACATTTAGACACTTGTAGTCAATGCTTAAGAGAAAGGAATAGCATAATCTTAAATCAAAACAGGAAAGAAGTTGCGTCTCATGAAAGTTGATGTGTCCTTATTTGGTGTAGTTCAGGTTTAGGTTACAGAACAACTAGAGCATTTGATTCCTTTCTACCTCTCATTGACAAGGAAAATAGGGTAGCTTCTAGAGGATGGTGGTCTATGAACTTGTTGAAAGGATCAATCTTCAATCTTATACTGATGGCATTAATGAACACTCCTGGCCAAACTTACCTCTTCTGTTAAAGTATGAAGAACAAAGAAACATACTACAGAACCTTAATGTATGTCATTCAAAGCATATTTCCTCTATTATCTTTATACATAGCACACAACATGCCCTTTCAGTGGAATAAGTAACTGAGAGCAAAATGGAAAAGAAAGGAAAACTTGAAGACCATCTAAGCAACTGCAGGAGGAGGGCCTTACACATGTGGAATCTGCATATATATTTTAAGAGTATATAAACAATGTTCTTAAAAAAATATCACTATGCCTCCCAACATTTGAGGCTTTGTAAGAAGATATAAACAGTTCTCAAGGTTTCCATGCTGGTGGTGGTGGAGGTGCAACTGGAAACATGGGTGGGACTGCAGAGAAGATTGTGTCCTTATCGATTCCGGTCTTCACCCCTGACAAAGAAACTAGAGGAGCAACAAGACCAGCATTCCCTGCTAGTGTAGGCTCGGTGTAATTA
>JAOTRK010044527.1:0-17061 GCA_028566135.1 Iris sibirica | reverse complement strand
TAGCTTTGGTAGATTTCCCCCAACGCAATTCAAAGACTGAAATTCCACGAATCCCTGAGGTGGATAAGTCCGACGACTCAGCAGCAGTGCGGAATTGAGTTTCTCGTCCGGTGGATCTGATCTATAGTTAGGGGGCAGGCAATACATACCAAAAGGTTCGAAGAAGGAAGGCGCATAAGAGTATATAACCAACCCACCCTTCTGTATAACCTATTCACATTAGTGAAGCGGCTGCATGCATAAGGGAAATGCACGTTTGTGATACCTTAGTCGGGATCCATGGGGGAGTCAACCTACGAACACGGAAGAACGTGGGTACCACTGACTGTGGTCAGATTCTGTTTTGATTACTCCATAGAAAATCAAACAATAGGGACAGCCATTTCCGGCTGCTCCTTTCGTCTCTTAAAAAAAAAGTAGGCGACCGTGCCGGGAGGCGACCGATAGGGAGTAATATATATCGAAGTGAGGCGAACGCCAGTGAGGAAGTGAGTATATATCGAAGTGAGGCGAGCGCAGTGAGTTAGGGAGTAGCCAGGAAGCACCTTTCCATTGCCTAAGCTCCGAGCTCACCCAGCTCGTAAGTCAGTACAATAGTGTGGTCAATCGGGTCCGTCAGTCAGTTCAGTCTCTTCTTATATATTGCACGAGCATCCCATTTCATTCCTTTTGTACTCGGCTAGACAGGAGGGGTCGGTCGATGGCCAACTCGAGACTTCTTCATTCAATCCTACATCGGTGGATAATCAAAGGGCAGTTACTAATTCCTGAGCCTATGATTCTAAATTTCATTCTGAATGAAATAAGGCCACTTTATTAACTCAAAGAATTGCTCGTCAGCAGCAGAACAAGAAATTCTTAATGCTCTAGGGTTCCACTACCAAATTCGTTCAACCAAAGACCAGCATATGGAACAGCCAGAAGAAGGAACTGTCAAAATCAATCGAATTCTGCCCAACCCGGGCCTGCCTGAAGAAAGGTCTTTCTGTCCACCAGGTGCAGGAGCATCGAGGGGAGCACCATTAGCAAAAAAGGCACCGGTGGTAGAGATAGCGGCATAGGCAGCAGCGCTAACCGACTGATCCTGTTGTTTACCTCGACCTTGTTGATGAACCAGTCCAGATCGAATGGCTGGTGGGAGTGCGCGTACCCCATGTATCGTTAGTAGTCAGTCCTCCCTTCGGTCGCCTCTCCAAATCTTGCGCTATATGGAACTACTAAAATCAAAGCTAAGAAGGCGTAGGTGGGAGCGGGAGAGGAAGAAGTCAAGGTACTACCAGAAGCAGAAGCCGGAGAGAAAGCAGCAAAGCCATAAAGAGCCAAGCTAGCCCACAGCACTACTACTACCAAAGCCAGCCATCAGTAACATCCCTTCCCGTCTCAGCTTATCCACCACTACCTTCATCACCAGCACCAGCAGCAGAGACGGTAGCTTCATAGGTAGCTTTGCTAGTCGGTTCAGTAGCAGTCGCAGGAGAAGTGGAGTCGGTTGATGCAGTAGCAGTATATCCTGCAAAAGTTTTGGATTCTGTTGACCAAGATACAGGAGCGGGTACAGATGAAGCAGTTGAAATTGTCCCTACTCCTGCTTATGCTTATGGGTAAGAAAGTGGTGCTAGTGAGATGTATCTATCTGTACGAGATGCTACCTATGCCTTAGCCTCTGTGAACTATGTGCCTTACTCTGACACTAGTGGGGGTGCTAGTGATGCCTTCGCTCCAACTACCTCTGCATCTGTATCTGTCTATCGTGCTCACTCCGATGCCTAAAATGCTACCCATGCTCCTATCTCCGCCCATGCCTTTGCCTTTACCATTGATGAGTATGGATCCTGCTTCATCGACTGGAGCAACGTAGTCAAGTACTGATGGGTCCCGATCATCCGGAACTGGGTCTCTATCCTACAATGAGTACACTTTAGGGGTATTAGAGTGATGCCTTTGCTTCTCCTGCACCTTAGGGATATGGGACTAGATATGGAACACCTGGATGGACCATAGGTAGGTATGTGCAAAATCCCGGAACATCACTTGACGGAACACGTCAAAATATTGATCATTTGTTGGAACAGGTAGGGACGCTAGGCGGGGTGGCAGTGGGAAAGCCGGAGTGGGATATGTTTTAGCAGGATCTACGAAACCCACAAAGCGGTGGTTGCTTATTTACTTTTTGTAAGAATGGATAACTGGATTTGGATCCCTGGATATAGATCTGGATCACTAGGGGCTTGATCAGGATCCCGCTCAATAAGATATGGATATAGATCTTTATAGAGAGGATCTTGATAGACACTGGTGCAGGTACAAGAAGGCCCGGTGGTGTGGGTGAAATCTCTTTTACAGGAGATGAACTTAAGAATGACAGATCCTATGAAGATGTATTGTGACAATCAGGCAGCCATTTATATTGCCTCTAATCCAGTGTTCCATGAGAAAACTAAAGACATTGAGGTGGCCCTGTCTTTCATGCACTTTCTCAGAGATATGGTGATGAGTAAGAAGATTGTGACTCCTTATGTGAAGTCTGAAGAGCAGCTTGGTGATGTGTTCACATTTCAATTCACTTCGATTATTCAGGCCTCACATCGACATGGGAACAGAGCTGAAAGCAAGATGTCCAGTAACAGATGCTGACAGCAAGCATTCCATCGATCAAAGACCCATGCTTGGGAAGTCTCTCCTGTCTTTCTCTTACCTAGATATGGAAAAAGACTGAAAACAAGCAGCTCGTGGAACATCTCCCACTTGCCCTGCTTTTCTCAATCTTCTATCTCGGACTACGTCATGATCGGACAGCCACGCAATGTATTTCACTCCTAGCGGTTGGTTCAGCGCAACATGTCCACAGGTTTATCCCTTGTTTCGGATTGGATAAGCACTGGAAGAGATCTAAAAGCAAACATTCCATTGATTGAGCACCCATTCCTGTGTTTGATGATGATCCAACCTGCTATCTCAATGCATGGGATTTCCTTGGGGATACAAGAAAATAGTCAGTAGTGAGACTTTAATGGCCTAGTACGACCAGACAGAAGCAGAATCATAGTCTTCCTCCAGGGATTGGGCATTCATGAGCCTTCCTTTCTTTACGAGATCAGGCCAAAAAGAGTAGCACTAGCTGAGCAAATGTTGCACATTGATAGGCTTCCCCAGTCAACATAGAGAAGTCGATAGAAGCAATCATCCGAGGAACAGGACTGAACGGACTCAAGTAAGATTGTGAGTTGGAGATCCTCATTTAACACAACAATCTGTAGTCGGATCCGGTGCCTTCCTTTGTCGGTTGATAACTGGATTCCCTTCCTTGCACTACCAGCTGCAACAACTGAACAGAACTTCTCGTTTCATTCGGTAAGCAGGGTTGCTGACCGAATGCAACGATCAGTGAAAGTGAAAGTGCCGGGAGGTAATGGACGAGGAGGCGACCGAAGGGAGTATCAAATTCTTTCATTATCTAGTCACTCTGAGGTGGGACAGAAGCTATCCTATGCTCATCGCTCGCTTTGCCTCATTGATCCTTTCCACGGGTCTTGTCATGAGCTTAGCTAGGCAGAGGGCTCCGGGCAACCGAATGATTGAAGGGGGCTGGCAGGGAGTCAACATGGGGAATTGCACCCCGGGCTCGATCTACTTTACCTACCCCACCTTCACGCCCTCCTTCCCAGCCCACCGTCAGTTTATCGACGAGAATGTGGTGAGTGTGAACCCCAGAACCGCAAAACAGCTGTCTGTGGCGCCTGCCCCGCGCTGGCCTCTATCTTTTGTTTTGTATTTCCGAGTACCATCAGCTTCGATCTAACTTAAGGCGCTGTTAAGCCCTGACGGGCGGGAACTCTATCTATGTTCTTATTAGACTTCCTTTTCCGATCAGCGATCATGAGACCCTCCTATTCTAGCGGAGTAAGAGCTTGCTTCATCGGATTCATTCTTCCTTTGCTAAGCCCTCTGCCCTCCTCTGGAACAACCTCAAAACGTGCCTTCTGTAGGAATAATCCTGTGGGACACTTTGAGGGCTGATCCTCTTTCTAAAGCGGAAGCGGTAGTTCCTTTTCCAGAAGAGGACTCAAAAGCTAATGCTTTGTTGTTCGAAGCGGCTGAATAAGCCTACTATTTCCATGAAAGGAAGGCG
This sequence comes from Iris sibirica, assembly GCA_028566135.1. NCBI lineage: Eukaryota > Viridiplantae > Streptophyta > Magnoliopsida > Asparagales > Iridaceae > Iris > Iris sibirica. Next base: position 12,932 of record JAOTRK010044527.1, on the reverse strand, counting down.
AGCGAAGTGAGTTCCACCAAAACCAGGAAAGGAGTGTGGGTATAGACTATATAAGATCATTGTTTACCAGATGAAACTGAGGCAGAGCAAATCTCTGGCCTTGTTGTTGATCCTATGTATGGAGAAGGATAAGAGAAGAGCCTATCAGGCGTCAGAAGCTTATTTCAATGATGGGAACGGGCAAAAACTCATATGTCAAGGTGGATGTCTAACGCGATAAAGGTGTGGAAGGCATACGTACTGGAGCGGGGATAGGCCGATGGACGAGAAATGGGTCAACACGTCTAGTATGGACAAGCAATGGAAGGGATCCTTAGCCAGCCCACTGAGATCGATGCATTCGATTTGCCGACTCCTAGCTTTCTTTTCTTAGCAACGCCTAGCTACGCGCCTCTGTCAAATTGCCCTCGAGGGCCCCTTACGGATTCCAAGGCAATTCGCTTTTTCCAGGGAGCTGGAGAAGTAGGCCTAAACGGGAAGACCCGGCATGCATCTACCTGCCCTCACGTACGCATTCGGTCTTGTCTAATGGAAAATGAGCCGTCGTTTTTAGGCCTTTTGTCAGAGGAGGTCTGGTCTATCCAAGAGGGATGACTAGATCTATGTCCCCGGCGGACTCGATCTAATACTGCACTGCTCACACCGTCGATGATTGATTATCAAATCATCATACCGATCTGAGAGTTCTCCCTTTTTAGTGCTTTCCACAACCGGCTCCATTAGGGCCAAATAGAGTTGCTTTACACCGACTCAAGCAAAACGAAATCCTCAAATCTCCGTGTCAAGCAGCATAACATAAAGAAAGAGGAAGAACTCCGGCCTAGCCGTCAGGCATGAGGTCATCATCGCAGACACACTTCATTGGATGAGATTCATCTTCATCTATCTTTGCTCTCCTACCAGCCTTTCCATTAGCGAGTCATGCTTGCAAGCCAGCAGTTTCTCTTCGAATCCGTTTTTAGTTGATTGAGTTGCGGTTGACAGCAGTTGTTGTTGAGTGGGACCGGGACCTGTAAACTCCCCGGAAAGGACAGAAGCTCTAACTCCAACACCCGAAGATATGATCAAAGTCAGAAACCCCTACGAGCTTCCGGAAGAGGTAATCAAGAGGAAAGGCTAAGACCGGAACTGCGCCCTCATTGACTGGCTGACTTGCTGTCCTTATATCAACTTACTTGTCTTATCTAACGAACTTGCCACTTCCTTGCTTCACATGCATCAAATGGAGATTTCTATAGTGTAAAGTTAGTTTAGAACAGACTCTCGGAAAGAAGAAAGTCGGGATTAGGAAAGAGATCTATATGATCTAACTCAGAAATAGAGTCTCGGCTAACTGCAATATTGACCGTTTGACTGGCTTGAAGAAGGGGAGATATCTTAGATAGAGTAAAGCTACTCGCACACCATCGAGACTAGCTTTACTACCTGTAATAACGAACTTCACGAAGATAACTGTATTGACAACTTCCCTACTGCTGAAAGCACTTTCACTACTACTTACTTGCTAGAAGTAGGGTAAGGATTGAGGATCGGAAAGGTAATTGAGGAAAATCCCTAAATATTCTATTCTGGCCGACCTCGACCTCTTTGCACGATGTAAGGTAAAGGAATCAGATGCCATAAGGAGTGAAAGAGAGATCGAGTCTTAGATCCCCGGATTCGGAGTCGCTCTTTTCGAACTCAAAAGCAACTGAGCTGAAGCAAGATAGCTATCATTTCAACTAGAGATGCCAGTAAAGAGTTCATTAGAGCCATTCTATCACATAGGCGAAAGAAGGCGACCGAAGGGAGGACTTTTCAAGCTTTTTCGTGGGTAGCACTTCTTGAATCAGCTGTAATTGCTATTGTTGAACTGATTTAGCCTTGGGCTAGTGAAGTCATTTCCTGATTCAATTCTTGTTTAGGGAAGAATACCAGGTGAAAGGTCAGCGAGAAGGGGACAGATTTTCACTCTTTCTCGGTAGGCCAGATAGCTATCAGTTCAATAAATTCCTCCTTCTCTTTTCTAATCTAAGGCTAGGCTAGAAGGGATCGATACAAGATCCGGCACAAGCGAAGCAAAAGCAAGAGGGACTGGCATTTTATCTTGACTACGCCCTATAAGGAAGAAAAGAAAGATTAACGATGCAAGGAATATTAAAGAAAACCACTACCTTAAAAAGGTGTATGTCCGGACTTCAAGACAATTCGTTTTTTGAGAGACAAGAGATCCCAAGATCCATTCTCTTATCTCCAAGAGTGAATTAGATCCGTCCCACTGAGAATGCATTTCTTAAGCAAAGTGGTTCATTTCACCAGAAAGCGCTAACGAGATTTCGGATTACTTCAAATAGAAGTCAACTGATTCAAGTTAGCCCAACCCAAAAAGCATCGGGAGCGGCAGGCAAACAAAAAGAAAAAGCGTAGAGGCGATCCGGCGGTGAACAGGAAGAGGGAGAACCACCCGATCGCTAGGAAGAAGCAAGCCTATTCCCCCTTCATGTCATTGCTCACTAGCTCCTTTCGTCCCTTCCAACAAAGCATCAACAAAAAGAATGAGGAATTCTGAATAAGATGGACTCCTAGAGCCAGGGTAGCGAGCCATAAGCGAGCCTTTTCCTAGTATTAGAAGCGATGGAGCTTGTCTCGCACTAATGCCGATCGGAGATCAGACCTGATCTCTTCCACGAAAAGGAGCTCAAATGCCACTTTCGAATGACAAAAGAGGTGCTTTTAGGCCTGATTTCCCTCAGCTCAGAGTGACTGCCTGAGTGTACGACCCTATTCATGAACATAGGCACCAGCCGCTATCTTAGATGCAGAGAGTTTAAGGGCACCGGCTAAAAGATCATGTGTTAAGCATAGCCTCTTCGATTCGATCTATAATCGGGGGAGCGTCGGAAAAGTGGTTCTTCAGCCTAAGCCTAAGGGTTTCTACCCGAGTCATGAAAGCAAAAGGATACGGAAGAGTCCGAGGTAGGGTAAGGAAGTAATTCAACAGACAACTGAAGGGATGGGGCTGGGCATACTCACTATTGAGTTCTTCGGGATCAAACTCTTCCCCTGCCACCTAGATTACATCAACCAAACAAACACGAAAGAGGAAGGGGCCAATCTCTGATTGATGTACTCGCAAGGAGAAGTTCCATCGCTTGCCCATAGGATCGGGGCGGGGTAGAGTATCATCGGGAATGAAGACAAGAGAGCAAGGGCAAAAGACCGAACCTGAATATACCGATTCTTTATCCTTTGCACTGCCTAAAGAATCCCCCATATAGCTGATAGCATTCACATCCCCGAAAAGGTCGGGTGAAGGCGCCAGGCGCTACAGCAACTGAATTGAAAGATGATGAAGTACGGAGCTAGCTCTCTGACTGGTGGTTCCCCCCTTATATTAGAGGAGCAAGAACAGTCTCTTCTACGAGAATATCAAATCACATCACGGACCCTATTGACCGATATGGATTTTGAACCGCTGCTACTGCTAAGCCATCAACAAAGCAACGAAATGAAACCCTACTTTCAAGCGAGTGTGGTGAAGAACATAGATCATCGAGAAAGTCATCCTCCCTCTGGTCGCCTTCTTTGCGTGGAGAAAACCAAACAAGCAAACTGCTAGGATGAATCAGATCAGTCAGTGCCCATCGGCCGTTTGAAGACAATGAATGGTATTCGCGGGAAGGAGAGGTAGGACGGAACGGACAATCAGGCATACTAATAGGGAGAAAAGGCGCTAGCCAACCCCAAAAAGGAGACTCTTAAGCAACTAGAAGACTTGCCCAATCCAATAGGTGAAGGATCGTCTCTATGTTGAAGTTCGAACATTCGATGAGGGCATTCGTTCGAGTAGCTAAATGCCTGAGTCAGGTCTTCGGCAACGAGTTGAGTTTTCTCTCCAGCTCCGTACAAAAAGGTCAGTCCCAGCGCTAATTCACTACAAGAGAAGAGGAGAAGCCTTAGTGAAGTGAGCGGATTGGGATAGGAGCGATAAGCAACTCGACCATAGGGATAGGAGTGAGACCGCTCAAACTCAGAGAGATTAGCCTACCAGGAAAGGATCCCATAGCTGAGTTGCAAGGTCCGGTCCGGTGTTAGCGCTTTCGACTTCTCATCTCTTCTGTCGCCTTTCGGGTTGTTGATTGAAATAGCTTTTGAAAAGGGAATGTCGCGTCTTCTGTTTTTTCGCCTTGAGAGTTGTTAGAGAAAGAAGGAGCAGCAATTTGCCCGCTGCTCTTAGCGCAATATCCGCTGCTCCTCAGGCAGCTATCGAATCAGCCTTACCCTCTTTCCTGTCCAATTGCATGTATGTAAAAAGCATATAGCCATCATATCTAGACAATGAAGAAGAAAGACAATGGCCTCTTTCTACAAAAAGATTGGAAGATCGGAAGTACGCATCCTAGCGTAAGAATGAAGATATTAGGTTGGCAAGGCTGTTTAAGTCGTTGACAACATTGGGGCGTAGCTAATTTACTATTGTGATCTCTTTAGCTTTAACTCAAACTATAGTCGCTGGAGTCTGTCTGAGTATGTAAAAGATGTGGTGGATAGGATAAGAAAGAAGCCTTCTACATCAGCGAATGATTCTTCCATGAGGGACTGAAATGAAGGAGGATCGGTGGATTTCCCGTTCATCGTATCGACCGACCCAGACCCCGGACCCGATGTCAGGATGCAGAAAATCCTGCTTTCATTCAAAAGAAACCCTCCTCCCCCCGGACGTACTTACCTCAGGTAGGGAACCGGGTCACCGTCACGATTTATTTTTGGTCTAAAAGCTGCGGGATTCATCCGACAGCGCAGGTTCGACTCCTGCTCGTGAGTAGGCCAACGTGCGATGCCAGCCAGGATGGCCAGCCCATAGAGTGTCATGGCACTCTCTTATGAGTTCCCTTCTCAGCCCATCAGTCTTCGGTACATACAAGCGGCTCCTTGTAACAAGAGTCCATCATCGAGCCAAAAGCGCTGTGTGTTCCCCTTCTTTACCAAATCGATCAAGGCTTGAGGGTCACTCTCCAAACCCTTCCGAATTCTTTGGTGCAAGGTGCTAGTGAGTTGAGAGACGCTTCGTTGCTTGTCGGCAGTAAGGGCTGCTAGCTCGGCCTTGCGGTTCAAGGCATCAGCGACCTTGTTGGTTCTTCCAGGCTTGTATTCCAAGGCCAGGTCGAACTCAGTTAGGAACTCTTGCCAACGAGCTGGGGGTCAACTTATTTGGGGTAAGAAAGTAGCTCACAGCCACGTTGTCTGTCTTCACTAGTAGCTTCGATCCCAAGAGATAGTGCCTCCATACTCGTAGGCAATGCACAACCGCTAACAACTCCTTCTCCTGTGCTGTGTATCTCTTCTCAGCATCATTGAGTTTGCGACTCTCATAGGCAACTGGGTGCCCATCCTGCAGCAACACTCCACCAATAGCGTAGTCGGATGCTAGGTATGCACTTCAAAGGGCTTGGTGTAGAAATTGTTAGAATTAGAAATAGATAGGAGTCAGAAAGGAGTGATCGAGGACAGGTCATAACCCAGAGAGAAAGGCTTCTTACTTAACTAACACCAACGGAAGCATCTCTATATTTATGTTATTACGAAAAAACTCCCTTAAAGAAGCTCGCATGCTGCTAGAGGTTTTTTTCCACTGAAGGTGAATCAACTTATTCGCCTCTTAGGTTACTAGCGCATTTCAAAAAGAAGACACAGGTAAGGAAGTCAACAAGGGGGGAATCAAACCCAGGACTCGATTACTGACCCTGGTTTGATGTCGCCTCCCTTTGGTCGCCTCTCCCTATCGGCTTTAGTAGCAGCCCTTCGGACTAGCCCACGGAGCGGTGAAAAGACAGTTGAGTCTTTTTTATAGGACTGACAAGAAGTCCCCTGAAGCGGTTGAGGTTGCTTGCTAGGCTGACCGAAAGGAAAGCGGATAGACCGCCCGCAGTTATTTCCCATTAAGGTAGCACTCATCAACCGGCCCTAATTCTAAAATGTGAGGTACCGCCGCCTTCATAGAATAGGGCGGGCAGACCTCTAAGGATCCGGTAAACTGGGTGGCCCCAGGTACGCTTGGGGCTGGATTGAATCCTGCTTATCCTAGTAGCGAACCGTTCCCACAATCATCTTTCTTGTACCTCGATAACCAAATCCCAGATGTGCCCCCCTGTAGACGAACGTTGGAGCTTTTGATCAATCAATTCCTCATATCCAGCTTTCTCACTGCTCCCTTCGGTCGCCTCACGCCCTCCCTCCCTAACGGTCGCCTTCCCTCCCTCACTTCGTTCGCCTCACTTCGATATATACTCACTTCGCTCGCCTCGTTCAAAGAAGGGCTTGCCTGAACTCTGATTCTGCTTCCCTTCAGTTCTGACCACTCTTCCACGACGGTGACCTAGATCCTCCCTTTTTGCCTATCGCGCAAGATCCATAGTCGCCCGTGCTCTTGGAGAAGGTAGCTTTGCTTGCTAGGCTCGACTGAGAGAAGAAGAAGAATCAAGCTTGCTCTGCTCGACCAGAACTTGCTTGAGCATAGGGCGAGGTGCGGAGCGGCTACCGATGGAAGCGGACTTCGACTCAGATGGAACAGAAGGAAAGTTGACTTGGAGAGAGGTTCCGGTGAGCGGGATAGAAGGGAAAGGCGAAAGGAAGGCCTGTGTTCGATCAACGATCAACAGAGGAGCACAGCGGGCGGCAAAGAAAGGAGGTTCCCTCTAGGGAACTGGCTTTCGAAGTGAAACGGAAAGAGGCCCTCGCTGTTCAATCTTCTGAGTGATAGCAGACATCAATTGCTTAAGAGTCTCCAGAGTAATAGGACCTGACTCAGAAGGAACAGCAAAATACAAATAAGCACAGCACCCTGCAACTCTATGAGATCTATGATCCTCCAAAGGTGGAGGAGTAGATGAGGTAGCAACATTGGACTGAAGACGTGTCCAACATTTCTCGATAGTGTGGCCATGGCGCTTTAATATCGGCAAAATGTTCCATTTCCCCCCTTTCATTAAGTACCTCTCCCTTTCCTTTTGTCGAGTGACTTCGTTCCTCCTCTTCCTGAATGTATACAGTGAGTCAAATCTGATGTACCCTTGCCCCTAAATCTGGCACCACATAACAATGGAATAAAAGCAAAAAATCCCGCATGCATAAAGGCGCGTAGCGGAGTATCTAAAAAGCTTCGTCGCAATAGACGAAGCGAGACTAATCGATTGCGAGAGAGCATCGAGTGGTTTACTTGAAGCAGCGAGTGAACGAGTGGACCGTGGCGAGTGGGCCGGGATTTTTGTAGGTCGCGAGCCGTATCGGAAAAACCAAAATGTACTGCGAGACAGCGAATGAGACAGCATCCGAGTCTCGCTTAGTCGTGAGCGCTCATCGGGCGGACCGAGTTGGTAAAGACACAGAGGTTCCGAAGGAACGAGCCGTGAAGGTAGGCGAGCGACAGTGAGGTGACCGATAGGGAGGTAAAGCGAGCAATCATCATACGAAAACGAACCAACTCAAAGCGGCTTGCGCTTCTTGCGGGAGATCCGGGAAGCTACCTAAATGGAGAGCCCACGCCTGCAGGGTTCGCCTCGTTAGGGAAGAAAGATGCGCATGATGGTGATAAAGCAGATGCAGATGCGCTAAGGATGGATGAAGCAAAGATAGATCTGCTATGCGCTTCTTGCTGGGGTCGGGTCAACTGTCATTGGTCGAACTCGTCTTCAACGCTCTGAGGCCATACAGAACCACGCCTACACGCAGTAGCTCTATGGCTATATGGGCGCAATACGGCGCTAGCGCGATCGCGTGATAGGCGCTAGCGAATCAACAAGACTTTGAATTAGTAGTTAGTCGCGATACGTATCGGCCGGAACGAGCCATTCAGTAGTACGTAGTCGCGAGCTTTCATTGAAGTAAGTAGGGGGGATAACGGCCGTAGTCGCTAGCGAATCCACGTAGTAGTTGTGTTTTGCGTTCTATCCATTCGAGATTAGGTGGGTGTGAAGTAACCCGCGTTCAAGCTATCGAAAACATTGGACCCATCACACTTTTGTTGGAAAAACCAACGCCAAGTCTCTATAAGTCTCTTTGATCTTTTCGGGAGCAGAGCAGTCACAGAATGGAAATGGAAATGATGGAAGACTTATTCTTAACATTCGAATGGCTATTCCTCACAATCGCTCCTTGTGATGCTGCGGAACCATGGCAATTAGGATCTCAAGACGCAGCAACACCTATTATGCAAGGAATCATTGACTTACATCACGATATCTTTTTCTTCCTCATTCTGATTTTGGTTTTCGTATCACGGATCTTGGTTCGCGCTTTATGGCATTTCCACGAGCAAACTAATCCAATCCCGCAAAGGATTGTTCATGGAACTACTATTGAGATTATTCGGACCATATTTCCAAGTATCATCCTGATGTTCATTGCTATACCATCGTTTGCTCTCTTATACTCAATGGACGAGGTAGTCGTAGATCCAGCCATTACTATAAAAGCTATTGGACATCAATGGTATCGGAGTGCGCCTCTTCACGAGGGTGATTTAAGTGCAACGAAATGTACCGGTGGTTCGCGAAGCATCTGGCTTACCGGTAATCTCCCATTCCCGTCGTCGAGAGACTATAAGAACTATAGCATGCCAGAAACGGGGAGTTGAGGTGGTTAGACCTATACCCCGAAATGCTCCCAGCATAGGAGCCTATGGTTCCATTCTTGTTGTTGCTGGAGGTACACATACCTCTTCTCGGTGTGGAGCGAGATACGAAAAATAGATGCTAAGCCTGCAATGTCCGATAACGGCGCTGAAGTAGTGAATCTATCGGCACCACAGCAGTGGCATACAACTTTGGACCTAACGGCCAGCCCCGTTACCTTTCGGAATGGGGGATCCCCGTTGGCAACAACCACGGTAGTAGTTGCGGAACTACTGGGCCAGGAGAGGACAACGTTCCTGCTCCTCTTTCTTCGCTTCGGGGACGGAGGTCCTACGGTAGGTAACAGCAGGCACAAGCACTTGACCGAAGGGGACCAGCGCTTCTACTCCTCCACCGTTCGCAGCGAGAAGCAAGGGATGTCGTGAACGGTGGGAGGTCAAAGAAAGAGAATTTACCTATTCATAGAGTGATCTATGATCTAGATTGTATATAGACTCTGTCTTATAAATAGAAATATCAAAAGAAAATGATAAGGGTGACTCAATGGGGGTGGGACCTGCTGGCATAATGCAGGCTGGAACGTGGGAATTCGAGGTCTCATGAACGAATTTCGTGGACAAACTTTCCGGTCAGGCCTATGGATGGATCCTTTTAGATCTACGGGCCGGCCGTTCACATGAGCATAGGGCATCCATATTCGAGCGTTCGACTTGGCCCCTGACAGGATAGGTGAGGAATCACTCTTGATCTGATCTATTGGGGCCTACAACTTCGCCGAGCCGACTAGCATCCCTTTCCACTGCGCATTTTTCGAACAAAGAAGACGACTATAGTATAGGATCGAATTCGCTTTCCGTGGTGAACTGGTCGTCCCATACCTTCTGCCTGTCTTATGTGTGTGGAACCAGGTCTTTTTCGGTTCCAGCTTCACTGAAGTAGGTAGGGCTGGGCGAGAAAGGGTCCCCTGTTGCCTATTAGTAAGCGGGGCCTTCGATTCCACCGGGGTCTGACGGTCTCTTAGAGGGGGGAGAACTACCTAACTAAAGAATAAGAGTGCTTTTGATATTAGTTACGTAGGCGTGGAGAGCTTTTTGCGGGGAAACTTGCAAGTCAAGTTTGGGGGGAGGCGGGCGTCGACCCAACCTTATGAGTATTCGGACTATAACAGTTCCGATGAACAGTCACTCACTTTTGACAGTTATACGATTCCAGAAGATGATCCAGAATTGGGTCAATCACGTTTATTAGAAGTGGACAATAGAGTGGTTGTACCAGCCAAAACTCATCTACGTATGATTGTAACACCTGCTGATGTACCTCATAGTTGGGCTGTACCTTCCTCAGGTGTCAAATGTGATGCTGTACCTGGTCGTTCAAATCAGACCTCCATTTCGGTACAACGAGAAGGAGTTTACTATGGTCAGTGCAGTGAGATTCGTGGAACTAATCATGCCTTTACGCGTGCGCCCGGATACATAGGCCGACTGCTGAGCCCACTCTGGCTCAGCCGCACCACCCCACCCGGGGTCGGGGTGCGAGCCACCCAAGAAGCAAGCTATTACAGCGAGCGGCTGGAGCAGTTGGGAGCCGAGGAGCAAGGCAGTAGATAAGATAGAAGAAGGGGCCAGGCTCCCGGTAGAGCAGAGGAGAGGGTTAGGATAACGAACTTGAAACGCGGAGCCTGAGCGGCCGGCGAGCGAGTGGTTAGTGGCAAATAGCGCCCTAGTTGATGGCATTCCTCTCTGCGGCTGGCACTCGAGGAACCACGGGGCACTCCATACAGAGCAAGCAAGTCTTAGGGATGAGACGCCCGCGCAAGGACCTCAATTCTCATTAGGAGGTCGAACCAAGGACCTATAGAAGTCGGGGCTACCCCGTCCCCATGGCAACGCAACAGTGTCCTGAGGGAGGAGTTTAGAGGCCTTATAGTAGCACGGACCTCTTTTTCATTCTAGGTCATGCGAAGGGGGCCAGTCCAAGATCGTACAGTTATTTTCAAAAGACAACAGACGCTCTCAACGGCTAGGCGCCACTCTCTTTCTGAGTTATTCCAGCTTCTTCATTCTTTCGTGCCGCGGTGAACGAACAAAACCAAAAAAGAGGGCCGTCTCAGCTCCAGGAGAAGGACCTGGGCAGAGACTACTTATCCTCTTCTTGTTCCTAGCCGTCTGTTACGAGTCCGGGAAGCCTGGAATCATCAATATGAGGGATCCCTCAAAATAGAGAAGGGCGGGTAGGGCTTCCGCAAGAGCCTCCCCCCTCTTCCCGGTCAATATAGATGGGAGGGGCCAACATAACCAGCCTCTTTTTATGTATGTACACCTTTGTTTCAGGCGATGGAATCCCTCCTGCAAATCCGGCTATTTTCGAACTTTCTTTCCCTTTCACAATTCTTGCGATTCCCGGCCCGGCGCGAAGCGTGGTTATGTACATGTTCCGACTCGCCGGTCATTATGGATCTAGTGGCATGGCGAGGCGAAGGGATTGGATTTCACCTAGTTTCAGATCAGTGGGCAACCAACGTGTATACTTTTTCGTGTTGTTGTTGTTGACGTTGACTTTCAAGCTCTTGAGTAGGCCGGGATTTTCGGAGCAGCTCACACTATGGTGGCGGAGGTGCCGCCGTGAAGATCTAGGAGTGTGAGCAGTACGAGCTGAAAGGCTCTCATACTGTTTGGAGGGCAGGGGCATAGATGCCAAACCTGACCCCTATCTATCGTCGTAGAAGCTGTTCCTTTGAAAGATTATGGTTCTCGGGTATCCAATCAATCCATCCTCCAAACCAACTAAACCGGGGAAGCTGAAGCGGAAATGAAATTGTAGGGCCTCCCTTCGGTCGCCTTCTCACTACTCCCTAACGACCCTTCGCTCCCGTCACCTTTAGTGGGTTCGCTCGCCTTCCCTCCCTAACGGTCGCCTTCCCTCCCTCACTTCGTTCGCCCTCCCTTCGGTCGCCTTCGGTCGCCCTCCCTTCGGTCGCCTTCCTCACTGCTCCCTTCCTCACTGGCGTTCGCCTCACTTCGATATATCTCGCTCGCTCAATTCGCTCTAACGCTCGTTTAGTAGACAGCGAGTGGAGGGCGTAGCAACAGCGCCTTATTGAAGTAGGGCTTAACGCTACGCGCCTTACTACACGAGCTCGTAAGTCAGGAACGAGCCTTGTCTACGAAGCCAAGCCGTCAACCTCGTCTTGCTTGCTTCTGGCGAAGCTTGACGCGCACTATAACATAGGCATTCTGGTATGGTAGGAAGACTCCTTTTAAGGCCATAGGAGCGATAGCGAAGCCAAGCCGTCAAATCAAAAGGCGAGCAGTCCTTATAGCAATAGCAAACCAAACGGCCCACTTATAGCCCTATTTTTTCTTATTCTGTTTAGTCGCTACTGAACTACTGAAGTCCCAAAGTCGACCCTTCCATGAGGCATCCTTCACCCCAACTCCTTATCTTCTCGTTCTGTCTTTCCGTTTTACTTCTAGGCGCAAGAAGTGCAAATAAGCGTACGGTTCGTAAGTAGGCGCGTAGCGGTGCTTGCAGTAGGCTTTTTTTCATTTTCGCTAGCACTCTTTAGGTAAGCACTCGTTCCCGGCTTTCCGTCTGCAAGCGTGACCTAGTCGTCGTATCATTTTCACTTTTGCTAGTACCGTTCCTGCGGGCGTTATTCGTTCCTTTTTCTGTGAAGTCTACGTGTAAGTTCCGAAGTTCCCGTGGAGTCAAGGTCGGAGAATTTCGTCTTTCAAGTGGATAAGTGATCATCCCTTTCTTTTAAGTCAGCTAATGAAATCAACGAGTTCCAGCTGTAAGTGAAGTTCCAAATCGCAAGCACCTTACTCCCAAGCACTGGTTTGCGCATTTGTTTAGGTGGGTGATTCGTGCATGCGGATGATATCTCCTTCAGCTGAACCAGAGAATTTCATCCGTTCTCTGAGACCAAAGGTTTGAGATCCATGAGAGATATGGTGTCAGGCGCTGTTAAGCCCTTGGGCCTCTTCTTTCCTAGCGAACTCTTGCCCGTCCGCCAATAGACAGAAGAACTCAGTGATCCGTTGAGAAAAGAAGCACTTCTCTAGCTTTGAGAGAGGCCGGGTGAATGAGAGAAGAAGAGTGAAGGTTATGAAATAAAAGCACTCGACTGAAAGGAGAGAAGCGAAGCCCTCTTTCTTTGCTGCATCTGACCCCGTGGGTCCTATTCAAAGCATCGAGCTCGGTAGCGAGCCTCTTGTCCTTATCCCTGTCTACTTCAAATGGCTTAGGGAAAGGTGCTTTTTTCTTTTCGCATCTCGGATGCTTGGGAGTCGGATTATCGGCTTCTTGTAAGCCCTTGAC
>JAOTRK010022317.1:0-17598 GCA_028566135.1 Iris sibirica | reverse complement strand
GAGGTTCTTATCTTGATAGGTATCAAGATAATTGTTCTTATCTTGATAGGTATCAAGATAATGGTAATTGGGAAAACGAAAGAAATAATTAAAGAGGTTCTTATCTTGATAGGTATCAAGATAATTGTTCTTATCTTGATAGGTATCAAGATAATGGTAATTGGGAAAACTTAAAGAAGAAAAAAGGGAAATGGAATGATAAAAAATGGATGAATTAATAAAAAGATTAATACATAAGATAAATACAAGAATAAATAAGATGATATTCGACCACCTCCCGTATATTTGATCCCCTCTCCTATAAGGAAACTTACGAGGCCAACTCCATTTATAATTCCATCAATTATATGTCTATCAAAAAACTGAATTAGTTTGGCTAATTTTCTTATACCGACAGCGAAAATCTTCGTATAAAAAATATCCATGTAACCACGATTATATGACCAATTATATATCAAATTTTTGATTTGGTCCAAGAAAATTCTCTTCGGACTCGCCTTTAAAAATGAATTGATTAAGTCCAAATTCTGGAAAGACAAATAAACGGATCCATATAAAATAGATGAAATGAATAGTCCAAAAACTGCTATACTTACCGAAAAAACTGCATTTGTCAAAAAATCATACCAATCCGCGGAATCAAATGATTCCGCGGAATCATTTGAATTTGGGTGGAAAAATTTTGTGGATGGGGTTAACCATTTCGATAATATATCAAAATCTAGCTCTCCTTGATCAAAATGAATTCCTATTAATCCAACGAATAAAGTAAACAGTACTAATACAAGCAGAGGAAATAGCATAGTATTGTCCGATTCATAAGGATAGGTATAAGTGTATTTATTTCTAAAGTGAGTACTAAAATATCGTATACTATTTCTTACATTTTCATTAATTTGATATGTATTCTTTGAAAAAAAGGGGACCCCCTTATTTATTGTTGATAAAAGGACATTTTTATTGACTACTGTAGGTACTTCTTTTCCCCACGGGGATATTGAATAAAGGAAACTATTTTGAGTACTGCTGTAATCTTGAAACTGAACACGCAAATATCCATCAAAGGTTAATAAATACATCCGAAACATATAAAATGCGGTTAATCCCGCTGTGAAGGAAGCCACTAGTGCGAAAATTGGGGAATATAACCAGCTATCCTTAAGAATTTCATCTTTGGACCAAAAACAAGCAAGAGGTGGAATACCACAAAGAGAAAGTGTACCTAATAAAAAGGAAATTCTTGTAATTGGAACATATCTTGTTAAACCGCCCATAAGAACCATATTCTGACTTTTCTCTGGTGAATATCCAACAATAGGTTCCATTGAATGAATAATGGAACCAGATCCCAAAAACAATAAAGCTTTCGAATAGGCATGAGTAATCAAATGAAATAAAGCAGCTCTATAAGAACCTATACCTAGAGCTAACATAATATAACCCAATTGGGACATTGTAGAATAAGCTAAACTTCTTTTAATGTCTCGTTGAGCAAGAGCCAAAGTAGCTCCTAATAGTGCTGTTATTATGCCTATTAAAGAAATGAAATTCATTATGTAAGGTATAACTATGAAAAGAGGAAGAAGCCGAGCTACAAGAAAAATTCCTGCAGCTACCATAGTAGCTGCGTGTATAAGAGCTGAAATGGGTGTAGGTCCTTCCATAGCATCAGGTAACCATACGTGAAGGGGAAATTGTGCGGATTTCGCAACTGCACCAAGGAATAAAAAAGAGGCACACAGAGTAACAAATAAAGAATTGACTCCGTTATTATGAAGCAAATTAGGAATTATTTCAAACAAATCTCGAAATTCGAAACTGCCTGTTATCCAATAAAAACCTAAAATTCCTAATAATAAACCAAAATCCCCTATACGGTTGGTTACAAAAGCTTTTTGACAAGCACTCGCTGCAATTGGTCGCGTGAACCAAAAACCTATTAATAAATATGAACACATTCCCACAAGTTCCCAAAAAATATAAATTTGTATTAAATTTGAACTCATAACTAATCCCAACATGGAAATATTAAAAAAACTCATATAAGCAAAAAATCTTAAATATCCTTGATCGTGAGACATATAATTGTCACTATAAATAAAAACCATGATTCCAACAGTAGTAATCAATATTGACATAATAGAAGTAAGTGAATCGATCAAGTGTCCGAATTCTAAAGAAAAATCATTATGGATGGTCCAAGACCATAGATATTGATAGATAAAACTTCCATTTATTTGCTGAATAGCAAAATGGGTCGAAAACACCATAGCTATACTTAACATCAAAACACTTGGAAAAGCCCACATACGGCGAATATTTTTTGTTGCTGTGGGAATAAGCAGAAGTCCAAATCCCATTGGCATAGTAACTGGAAATGGAATAAAAGGTATTATCCATGCATATTGATATGTATGTTCCATAAAAAACCCATTTTCATTTTTATTTTTTTCTTATAATTATTTCTTATTCACCCATTTTTATCTCTTTCGAAAAGAACAGTAATAAATCAACAAAAAAATATTTATGAAACCTTTCCATATTTTTATTTTTCATTATTCCGAACTATCCTTTTATCAAATATGGAAAATATTCAAAAAGTAAAAGTTGGTTAGTCAAAAGGAATGACTAGGGAAAATGGATTACTTAGTTATTAACTTGAAGTATCTAAAGAAAGATATCTATTAAGACAGATAATATGTATGTAATTTAAAATTATTCTACAACTACATTTTATTCTGTCGATTTATAACTATACTATATCATATAGTATGATAAGAAAAACAGTTACACCAAAAGAGTACTTGACTCAAATATGGATCATAGTATGCATCAATAAATCGACTAAAAAAAAAGACTGAGTTTTTTTATTCTAGGTAATTTGTAGGAATTACCTAACTCAATGTGGAACTGATTGATTAGATTATAATCCAAGGGGGAAACCCTATCTTTATCATAAATCTTAGAATACTCTTCTTATAGAACTGAAATAAAAAAGAACTAAAAAGATAAGTTTCTCTTGTCGAGTAATAGAAGGTTTTATTTAACAGATTAGTTACTAGTTGAAATTAGAACTCAAATAAACACGTCACTATGAACTTAATGAATTGCATTCTATAGTAATAAAAATTCCTTTTAAATTGATGTCCCCACTTATTATATATTCTATTTTTTTCCGGTCTATTATATCTGTGATATACATATATATTTAATAATATTTTTTGATTATATATAAAATATATAAAAGTAAAAGAAAACCATTTTGATTTGAGAAATATATGTCTTTCACATACAACGATAAAAATGAGTAACTCTTTTTGAATGGCAGTTCCAAAAAAACGTACTTCTATATCAAAAAAACGTATTCGTAGAAATATTTGGAAGAAGGGGGGATATTTTGCTGCAGTAAAAGCTTTTTCTTTAGCTAAATCGATTTCCACCAGGAACTCAAAAAGTTTTTTTGTGCGACAAACAAGTAAAAAAATTTTGAAGTAATCTCCAATTTCACGGCTCGAAAAACTTCCAGATGGAAAATTTCTATTAACTAATGCATTGAACTATATTGAATTCCTTATATAGTAGTTAGAATTAGTTGCTGTGGTATGTAGAATAAGAATTTTTCTGTCTACTCTGGTTTCTGAATATTCTTTTTTTTTTTTTCATTCTCGTTTTTATTAGAGTCTATTTCATTTGTGATATGGTTTTTCCTATTACTGTGCTTTTCACAATAGAAATTCATTTCTATTGTGAAAAGCACAGTAAATTGTGATAGGTATAGAAACTCTTTTGTTTTCTTAGATGCCTAATTCAAAATAAAGGGGCAATTCATTGGTTTGATCATAAATTCGAAATATTATGTACACAATAAAGAGTATTTTAACTAATATAGTTATATATTATATTAATTAATATTCATAATATTCATTAATTCTTAATAAATTATCATATAGTTAATGATACTAAGGTATCAAAATCATTAGAAAAATCCAAGGGATTTCTTATTGTTATACATAGCAAATTAAATCTTAGCTATGCTATTTCATTCTTTTAATTGAGAAAAGGAAATCCATTTTTTGTTTTTACGATTCAATTAGTTTTTCATTTCTCCGATTTCATGGGTTTCCAATGAATAAAAACAAAAAATGGAAAAGGGGAAACTCGGGAGTTTATACCTCGATTTAGAACAAAACTTGGAAATTCCAACCGTTCCGGGAATATTTAGTATATATAGTACATAAAAATAGATTGTTAAAACAGATAAACTACTACGATACTAACTAAGGCTTATTGAAGATTCAAATATGAATTTCATCTTTAATGTAATTCATCAATTCTAATGTTTCCTAAACCATATAAATCCTTTAATCTAAACGATTCAACTAATCTCGACGATTCAACATGGATTGACTATTATTATTTTAAGTAAGCCGCTATGGTGAAATCGGTAGACACGCTGCTCTTAGGAAGCAGTGCTAGAGCATCTCGGTTCGAGTCCGAGTGGCGGCATACTATAAAAAAAGCAACACAACAGATCCTATAATGTATTTAATTCCTGATTTCAATTCTGTAATGGGAACCCAATTATGTTTATGATATTTGCGACTTTAGAACATATATTAACTCATCTCTCTTTTTCGATTATTTCAATTGTGATTACGATTCATTTGATGAACTTATTAGTTTACGAAATCATAGGATTGCGTGATTCGCCGGAAAAAGGGATGATAGCGACTTTTTTCTTTATAACAGGATTATTAGTTACTCGTTGGATTTCCTCGAAACATTTTCCTTTAAGTAATTTATACGAGTCATTAATCTTTCTTTCATGGGGTTTTTCCATTATTCATATAATTCCCAAGATGTGGAATCATAAAAATGATTTAAGTGCAATAACCGTACCAAGTGCCATTTTTACCCAAGGGTTCGCCACATCGGGGCTTTCAACGGAAATGCACCAATCCGTAATATTAGTACCTGCTCTACAATCTCAGTGGTTAATGATGCACGTAAGTATGATGTTATTGAGCTATGCATCTCTTTTATGCGGATCATTATTATCAGTTGCTTTTCTAGTTCTTACATTTCAAAAAAACATCGATATTTTTTGTAAAAGCAATAATTTCTTAATGAAGTCATTTTTATTTGGAGAGATCCACCACTTGAATGAAAAAAGAAATTTTTTGAAAGAAACCTCTTTTCTTTCATTTCGAAATTATTACAAATATCAATTAACTCAGCGTTTGGATTATTGGAGTTATCGTGTCATTAGTTTAGGATTTATCTTTTTAACTATAGGTATTCTTTCTGGAGCAGTATGGGCTAATGAAGCATGGGGATCTTATTGGAATTGGGACCCCAAGGAAACTTGGGCATTTATTACCTGGACCATATTCGCGATTTATTCACATACTAGAACAAATAAAAGTTTTCAAGGTACGAATTCGGCACTTGTAGCTTCTATGGGATTTTTTATAATTTGGATATGTTATTTTGGAATCAATCTATTAGGAATAGGTTTACATAGTTATGGTTCATTCACATTACAATCTAATTAAATAAACTCCACGAGGAACACATAGTAGCATCGTCCCATATATAATGAAAGTTTGCGCGGGTTTTTGAGAACCCTTTATGCAAAGGGTTCTCAAAAACTCGAGATATATTTCATTACAATTATAACTCACTTTTTTGCATTCTAAGGCGAACTCAAAATGAAATAATTATATATAAGACTTTGCTTTCTATCCTATTAATGAAACTATCTATGAAAATAATTAGATAGGATAGCTTGTACCTTGTCAACTGATAGCGAGAGAACGAAATCGGGATAAATACCAACCCCTATTACAGGTAGAAAGATACAGATCAAAACAAATAGTTCTCGCGGTCCAGAATCCATCAAATTCAAGTTTTGGGCGTTGAATAGTTTATACCCATAGAACATCTGACGTGACGTAGATAATAAATAAATAGGAGTTAATATCATTCCAATCGCCATTACAAATGTAATTAGCATTTTGGGCATTAAAAGATATTTTGGACTGGTAATTATTCCAAAAAAGACTGCTGATTCCGCAACAAAACCACTCATCCCCGGCAATGCAAGAGAGGCCATCGAGAAACTACTAAACATGGTAAATATTTTTGGCATTGGAATAGATATTCCGCCCATTTCGTCGAGATAAACAAGACGTATTCTATCACAACTGGTTCCCACTAAGAAAAAAAGTGCAGCACCAAGAAATCCATGAGAGAGTATTTGTAAAATAGCCCCGTTGAGTCCCGTGTCGGTTATAGAACCAATTCCTATAATTGTAAAACCCATGTGAGATACAGAAGAATAGGCTATTCTCTTTTTTAAATTGCGTTGCCCAAGAGAGGTTGAAGCTGCATAGATTATTTGGATTGTCCCCACTATCACCAACCAGGGAGAAAATATAGAATGAGCATGTGGTAATAATTCCATATTGATCCTAATTAATCCATAGGATCCCATTTTTAATAAGATTCCAGCCAGAAGCATACATGTACTGTAATGCGCTTCTCCATGAGTATCGGGTAACCATGTATGTAGGGGTATAATTGGTGATTTGACAGCATAAGCAATAAGGAAACCAAAATAGAATATTATTTCCAATGTCACAGGATATGATTGATTGGCTAATCTCTCAAAATCCAATGTTGGCCCATTGGAACCGTATAAACCCATACCCAGAACTCCTATTAATAGAAAAATGGAACCCCCTGCCGTGTACAAAATAAACTTTGTAGCTGAGTACAAACGTTTTTTCCCCCCCCACACGGATAAAAGTAAGTAAACAGGAATTAATTCGAACTCCCACACGATGAAAAAAAGTAAAAGATCTCGAGAAGAAAACGATCCTATTTGGCCACTGTACATTGCTAACATCAGGAAATAGAAAAATTGTGAATTTCGAGTAACCGGCCAAGCTGCTAAAGTAGCTAAAGTAGTGATAAATCCTGTCAGTAAAATGGGTCCTATGGAAAGCCCATCGATTCCCAGTCTCCAGTGAAAATCAAAAATATCTATCCATTTTGAATCTTCCCCCAATTGCACTAACGTATCATCCAATTTGAAATGATAACAGAATACATAGGTTGTTAGAAGGAGTTCTAGTAAGCATATACATATAGTATACCACCTAAATACCTTATTTCCCCTATGAGGAAAAAATAAAATTGAAGAACCCGCGAATATTGGCAAAACAACAAGTATTGTTAACCAAGGGAAATAACTCGTGATAAAGACAGGATACGGATTGATTGACCAAAAAGCCCGTTGCTCGATAAAATATATTTTATCGAGCAACGGGCTTTTGTCGGTAAAAAGGAATCAAATGATTCAAGTGGAGTTTTTTATAACGTATCAATAAGATAGACCCATGCTGCGAGTTGTCTCATGCCATAAATAAACACGGACACTCAAAAAATCTGTTGGACAAGCGGATTCGCATCTCTTACAACCTACACAGTCCTCGGTTCTTGGGGCGGAAGCAATTTGCTTAGCTTTACATCCATCCCAGGGTATCATTTCCAATACATCTGTGGGGCAAGCTCGTACACATTGAGTACACCCTATACATGTATCATAAATTTTGACTGAATGCGACATTGGATCGATAAATTCCAGTTTTGAGTATAAAAAATTTTCTATCTGGTAAAATAAGTAGACTTTTCTATTTATATTGTGGACACCAGACGAATCAATGGTTTATCAAAATCTTAAGAATCAATAGATTTTGAAATCTGTTCATAAGAAAGGACCGGGGGCTTTGATTTTGGTTTCAATAACATGCTAATACGAGTCGCACATATTAATTCAAATTGTCCAACAAATGGTTAATTTTCTTACTATAAATGACTATAAATAAACAAATAAACTATATTATATCTATCCATTATCCATATATAAATAATAAATAGATATATATTATCCATTTTATAGATATGCTAATGTTGACACTAATTATTCAATAAATTCGATTGATTGATACGAATTGATTTTCTGTTACGATGGATCGACGAAACAATAGCTAGACCGATAGCTGCTTCAGCGGCCGCAATGGCTATAATAAAGATGGAAAAAATATTTCCTTTTAATTGTCGACTATCAAATACATCAGAAAATGTTACGAGATTTATATTAACCGAATTTAGTATAAGCTCAAGACACATAAGTGCCCTAACCATGTTTCGACTTGTAATCAGTCCATAGATACCGATAGAGAATAAATAGACACTCAAAAAAAGTACATGTTCGAACATCATTGACTAATTCCTCATCAATCTAGATTCATTTCAACATGAACAACAAGTCAATCGATTAGATTGACTAGAATAGAGCAATTACAGAAAAAAGAAGGTATTGGCATTAGATTTAACTAAAATAAAACCCTTAACCTTTTTCATTTTAGAATATATAATTCTAAGAATTTTTCGAATTCTGAATTCTAAGTATTTATTATTGACGGGCCATAGTAATGGCACCTATCAAAGAAACTAAAAGAATTATGGAAAGAAATTCAAACGGAAGATAAAAGTCTGTTGATAAATGAATTCCAATTTGTTGAACGTTACTTAAAAGGTCTTGTTCGAGAATCTGGTTTGATTTTGTAGTCCAAATAATTCCGTACCAGGACGTATCTGAGATAGTAATAATTAGTAGAAAAAAAAGACTTGTACAAACCAGTGAAGTAACCCCATCTCCAACGGTCCAAAGATAGGAATTATTGGAATATTCTGAACCATTCATGAACATAACAGCAAATAGAATTAAGACATTTATGGCCCCCACATAAATAAGGAGCTGTGCGGCAGCTACGAAATAGGAGTTCAATAGAATATAGAATAAGGATATACAAACAAGAACCAATCCTAATGAAAAGGCAGAATAAATGGGATTGGTAAGTAATACTACCCCCAGACCTCCTAATATAAGAAATGATCCTAGAAATACTACAAGTATATCATGTATGGGTCCAGGTAAATCCATTATGTATAAAATAAGAGATAAATAAGCCGAAATATTTCATGATCCCGCTAAATGGTCCAGGGAAGAGAAAGGGCTCGCCTTTTTTTATCTGAAAGAAAAAAGAAAAACTAGTTAGAATTTTATATTTAGAAAAAAGAACGAAAAATTGAATCTATTCTGAAGTTAAAATCTAAAGAATTATTCTCAACAAACAATCAATAGTTATTTTCTGACCGACCAAAAGAAGCTGGGATCCTCTATATCCAAAGAAAATCTTAGTAATCGGTAATCGTTCTTGAATCAAGGGGTTTATCTTTGTCTATTTTGATTTGAGTTGAATTCATAACTGTTTGAATTGAGTAATCTCCAATTACTGGCATCGGTAACCGACCTAAAGCAATTTGATTATAATTCAATTCGTGACGATCATAAGTGGAAAGTTCATATTCTTCAGTCATCGATAAACAGTTTGTTGGGCAATACTCGACACAGTTACCACAAAATATACAAACCCCAAAATCAATACTGTAATTAAGCAATTGTTTCTTTTTAATATCTCTTTCAAATCTCCAATCAACAACGGGTAGATCTATGGGACATACACGAACACATACTTCACAAGCAATACATTTATCAAATTCAAAATGGATTCGACCGCGGGAACGCTCTGATGTTATCGATTTTTCATAAGGATATTGAATAGTTACAGGGAAACGATTTGTATGGGATAAGGTAATTATGAAACTTTGACCAATGTATCTTGCGGCTCGTATTGTTTGTTGACCATAATTTATGAAACCAGTCACCATAGGGAACATATTGTGGATATCCATGACTAAATTGATGTTTCTTTCTCTTGTTTGGGATAGTTTGTTATAAATCTAGAATATCGTTATCTTATTCTGTTATTTAGAGAGAAAGAAGTTGAGAAGAAGTTGTCAATAATAGATTACCTAATGAAATAGGTAAAAGAAATTTCCATCCAAGATTTAATAGCTGATCCATTCTCATCCTAGGTAAAGTCCATCTTGTTGTGATAGAAATGAAGAGAAAAAAAAAAGCTTTAGCTAATGTAATAAAGATACCAATTGTCATTCCAAAGATTCCAGCAATTTTATTCATTCCCAAAAGTTCAAGAATGAATATATATGGAATAGATAAATTCCACCCACCCAAGTAAAGCACTGTTGTAAATAATGAAGAAACTAATAAATTTAGGTAAGAGGCAAGGTAAAATAAACCATATTTGATACCCGAATATTCTGTTTGATAACCTGCTACTAATTCCTCTTCTGCTTCTGGTAAATCAAAGGGCAATCTTTCACATTCTGCTAGAGAAGAAATAAGAAAAACTATAAATCCTATAGGCTGACGCCAAAGATTCCACCCCCAAAAACCATATTTTGACTGTGCCTCAACTATATCAACTGTACTTGAACTGTTAGATAATCATAGTCGATAATAACTGCCAGAATCGCTATTCCAAAACCGTACATGAGACCTCAGCTTCATACGGCTCCTCTATGGCCGCAAATAAATGCAAGTAAGGACTCGTCCGGTATTATCACCATTTTGGATGATAAACGGAATAAAGATACATCAGAAAGTCCCAAATTAGACCAATGGAATTCTGTCTGCTAGAGTAAAAAAAGGCGCTTCTGAATTTATCTCATCCATTATTATTTTAATTTTTCTTTGTTTTATTTTGATAATAACTTAATCCTTTAATAAAATACCCGTTATACCAATAAATATAAAGAACGAATTCGGCATTAGTTCCAAATTAATGATAAGAATTCTGTATGTATAGATATGGATGGCAAAAAAAGAAGAAATTAAAATCTTTTCTTATTTTCATCCATTTTTATTTTTATCATTCCATTTCCTTTTTCCTGGTCTTCTTTCTCAGAGGAGGGTACTCTAAAAAAATAAATAAAAGATTAATTCGTTTTTGATAGTCATTTCTTTAATCAGTGAATAGGAGCATACTCTAGATCGGAATCGCGGGGAAGTACTGCTTCATCATTTCTACTAACTTAAAGCCCCCATTATGATTCGTTTTATCAAAAAATTTATGTAAAAATACCTTTTTTTGATACCTTACATTATCTCCATTACTAATCTTTTGTGTACCTTGGTGTTTCTAACTGTTCACTGATTTTTGATTGATCCCCGATATGATAAGACATACAAGACAGTAGTATAAACCCCATACAGTCGATCTTTTGTACCCGCTTCAAAATATGATGACTAATCAAAGAATATAAATCTTGGGGTAAATAGTTTATACTATTTATCTTTACTTCAACTTTATTCTTGTACATAGGAAGGAGATTTTATCTTATTACTGCAAATTTGGAAGCAGTTTTATTTTACTCAGATGACTATCTGGTTTCATTTATTGAACCTAATAATGAATCAAAAAAATGAAAATATTCAATATATTCAACTCCCTTATTTAGAGAAAGGGGGGGAAGGGTTCATGTTCCAACGAATCACACGTAGAGATATCGATAACACACATAGAGTTAATGGTATTTCATAACTAATAGATTGAGCAGCAGCCCGCAGACCACCTGAAAAGGAATATTTATTATTCGATCCATATCCTGACATAAGAAGTCCAATGGGAGCAATACTTGAAATGGCGATCCATAAAGAAACACCTATACTGAGATCGGCTAAAACAAGTCGATATCCAAAAGGAATTACTAAATAACTTAGTAAAATTGATATGACCGCTATAGACGGTCCGACACTAAACAAACGAATATCTCCTCTAGACGGGAGAAGGTCCTCCTTAAAAAGTAGTTTGGTCCCATCTGCTAGAGCTTGAAGAATTCCCAACGGTCCGGCATATTCCGGACCAATACGTTGTTGTATTGCTGCGGATATTTCTCTTTCTAACCAAACAATTACCAGTACCCCCATTGTGACTCCCAATATAAGGGTTAAAATGGGAACAAGGATCCATATTAGTCCATAGACTTCCTTTAAAGATTCAGATCTAGAAAAAGAATTGATAGCTTGTACTTCTATCGTATCAATTAGCATTTTAACGATCCACTTCTCCCATAATAATATCTATACTACCTAGTATCGTCATGATATCAGCCAATTTCATTCTTTTAACTAGTTGAGGAAGAATTTGCAAATTTATGAAACCTGGTGGGCGGATTTTCCATCTCCAGGGAAACACACTACTATCTCCTATCAAATAAATTCCTAATTCTCCCTTCGGTGCTTCTACTCTCACATAAAGTTCTTGCTTTGACAATTCAAAATTGGGAGAAAGTTTTTTGGTAATAAATCTATATCCAAAATTATTCCATTGGGAATTTTGTTCTCTATTAAAGCGTCTGACTTCTAAATTCTCATAAGGTCCCCCAGGAATTCCTTCTAGAGCCTGTTGAATCATTTTTACGGATTCCCCCATTTCGCCGATTCGTACTAAATAACGAGCTAGTGAATCTCCTTCTTTTTGCCATTGAACCTTCCAATCGAACTTATTGTAACACTCATAAGGATCAACTTTACGAAGATCCCATTGTATTCCAGAAGCACGTAACATTGGTCCTGATAAACCCCAATTTATTGCTGCCTCTCCATCAATAATTCCTACTCCTTCCACTCGTTCCAAAAAAACGGGATTCCGCGTAATAAGTTTTTGATATTCAACAATTCTTGTTAAAGAATAATCGCAGAAATCTAAACATTTATCTATCCATCCATAAGGTAGATCAGCAGCTACTCCCCCGATACGGAAATAATTATGCATCATTCGCATACCCGTGGCGTCTTCGAATAGATCATATAGCAATTCTCTCTCTCTGAAAATATAGAAAAAGGGAGTTTGCGCACCGATATCCGCCATAAAAGGTCCTAGCCATAATAAATGAGAAGCTATACGACTAAGTTCCAGCATAATTACTCTAATATAACTAGCTCTTTTAGGTACTTGAACACTTTCCAATCGTTCTGGTGCATTTACCGTTATTGCTTCTGTGAACATAGTGGCTAAATAATCCCACCGTGTTACATAAGGTAAATATTGTATAATTGTTCGATTTTCCGCTATTTTTTCCATTCCTCTGTGTAAATAGCCCAATATGGGTTCACAGTCAATAACATCTTCACCATCGAGAGTAATGATTAGCCGAAGAACTCCGTGCATGGATGGGTGGTGAGGACCCATATTAACTATCATTAAATCCTTACCTGTAGCCAGTACAGTCATATCTTTTCTTCCTTAATTTGTTATTCCATGAATTTCTCAAAATGAGGTTCATCAAAATGAAAAATCTAATAACTAATAAAAAAATTCAAACCAATCTTAAAATTGGAATTAACGAGTTTTTGACTCCCGGATATTGAATTGATCCATTAATTTCTTATAACGTACTCCATTTTTCTTTGACAAATAATTCAGCAGCCGTTGACGTTTTCCCAGAATTATTCGTAGTCCTCTTTGTGATAAAAAATCTTTTTTATGTAATTTCAAATGTAACGTGAGTCTCTGTATCTTATTGCTAAACCCTAAAACTTGAAATTCAACAGATCCGCAGTTTTCTTCTTTTTCTTCTTGTGGAATAATCGATATGAATGAATTTTTGATCATAAAAAACCAATTTTTCTATTTTTTCCTTTCTGTGGATTTTCTCGATCAGGAAAAATAATAAGAATTATACTAGTCATTTTAATCTAGTACACACAAAATTAATCTAGTACACACACAAATTTGTATTTATTCATATACACTACTTTCATTTTTTTTTTAGTTAGTTATCCAAATCAAATGAAAAATTTGATTTGGATAGAAAGAGATAATACATTTATACATGAAAATTCGATTTTTTTAGGGGAAAATAGATTCTCTGTCGATTTCTTCCGAAATCTATTTCTGTATTAACTAATTCAGAATCATGGATACATATGTATCCTTGACATAGTGAAACGACTGCCATTATCGGTATCAAACCAATACCGATTCATACAAGCTAAATCTTCTAATCGATAATTGGGCCAAAGAAACAATTTGAATTTGATCAATTTATTCACATCCATATTAAAATGCTTGCCCTCATTCAAAAATTGTTTACAGTTTCTTATGTTGTTTTGATTGCAAAATTTGTGATTTTTATCCGCAACATCCCAACTCCGGGAATTGAAACAAATTAGAATTCTCCACTCTCTACGACGTCTGGGAGATAGAATATTTTCAGGAACAAGGAAATCATAATGATTTTTATCAACATATCCCTCTTTTATGCATTTTTCATTAGTTTTGTGCTTACTCTTATCAACCAATGAAACACCTATAGTTTGATATGTGATAAATTTTCTCATCAATTTCACTTTCTTTGATAGACGAATTGGTTCAATAATAAACATTCTTTTGTTTATCAATTCTTTCAAAGTAAGCCCCTTTGTAATCAACATTAGATCCAGATGCACCTTCTCTCTTTCAATTGAGTATACAGCAATTTCCCTTGGATCCATCAGTCTAAGTAGGAAACAATATATCTTGATATTTTTCATTATTCTTTGATTCAAGGGGTCAACCAATCTTAATTGAAAAATTAAATGATTTTTCAGGAAGAAACCCAGTTCCTCTTCCACCCTGTTCTTGTTCCTGAATTGTTTTTTCTTTTGACCCTTTCGAATGTCTGATGCCGGGTAATCTTCTTCCATATTTTGCTTTTTGTTTTGTTTTCGTAGATCTGATACAAGATCTCCTTGGTCCTGTTTTTCGTTTTTTTTTTTGTTAGAATTTTCTAATTCAATATATTCTTTTTGATTTTTATAAGCACGATATAGTATAGGAAGATTTTTTTTATTTACGCGGATCTTGTCATTTTTACTAACATTTTCATTTCCATAAAAATCAAAAATAAGTAATTTGATTGGTATGATCCACGGGTTCGTCTTATAGACATCAAAAAGTAGCACAACTTCTGGGAAAACCGAAGGGTTTAGCTTTGGTATGGATATTTTATTATATAACCTTCTTTGATTCATACCCATCCAATCAAAAAAAGCACATTTTTGATTGGATGAATCAACTTCGCGATGCATTGTAAAAGACAAAGTGTCTTTTTTTTCAAATATGTTATAATTATTCGTTTTGGTTGTAACATTTTTTTTAATCTTGGTATCGGTATGTGTATTGGCCCAGGCCCTAATGTTGATATTATTTCTAAGACAACTTCCACAATCAAAATATTTTCTATCCTCAATTTTATGCGTACCACTAATATATACTTTTTCTATAAAATCATCAATGGTTAGACTTATTAATCCATAAAATGATTCGGGTTTAGGCATATTTAAATTATATAGAATTTTGTGGTCCTCATTTATTTGTAATGTTGATCCAGAAATATCTGAGTCCCCACTATCCCCATTATTTATATAATCATATGATAAAAGATCATATCCATAGTGTTTTTTCCATTTTTTTTTTTTACTCATCAATGAATTTACTGTATAGGAATTTTTTTTTACATAAGACTTTAATCGGGTTTTTTCCTTTTTATATAAATCCAATTTTGTTGAGTATTTTTTTTGAAGCTTACGGCGTTGGTTGATCCTATTTCGCCATTTTTCCGGGACTAATGGAGCCCACTTGGTATGAGATAAATTGTATTGAAAATGCGTCTCTAGCCAATTTTTCCATTTATTTTTCTTAGTCTTAATTTTCTTATGCCCTTGTTTGGAATCCAATATTCCCTGAATCATACTACAATAATCTTTTATTCTATCCCTAAGAAAAGGATAGGTGTCGCGATATTTAAACACAGATTCTAAGTGATACTTGTGAAGTAATTTTGTTTGTGATAGTTTGTAAAATACATATGCTTGAGACAACAAAGATAAGTCCCAATAAATACTTTTATCATTATGACTAATATTTGTATTATAAAAAAACTTTTTAATAGTCGAAATCAAGTTGATTTTTTTTTTATTTTTTTTCTCAATTCTTTTCTTATTTGTTTCATCATTAGAAATGGGTTGATTGATCATTTTTGTTGATTCAAATAAAACTCGGGCATTCATCTTTGGAATCTTAATAATATATAGTAAGATATCTATGTATACTTTTTCAATGAAGGATTTTATAAAATAATGCGATTTACGTATTAATCGTATATTTTGTCTTTTAAATATTTGCCAAACATCCTTCTGCAACTCTGATCTATTATCACAAGTTAGAATTTTGCTTTTTTTGTCTTTTGTGATTCCTTCGATTTGAGTCCTAATTGTGGTTGTCTTATTAGCAAGATCCATCATTTTTTTTTCTATGAATGAATCATTTTCTAAATTAGTAAATCTAATTTGAATGGTCGATTCGCGAATGATCTTATCATTCATTTTTGAATCTTTTATGTTTTCATTTAATTCATAAACCCTCCCCCGTTTAAATAAAAAAACGGAGTTTATTACATTTTCAAATTCCTTTTTCATGACCCATATTGTTTTTTCTTTTGAAACTTTTAGAAACCATTTTATTCTTTCTTTGAAAACTCTTAGAACTCTAAACCATTTTATTTTTACTTCTTTTTTTTTTTTTATTAGTTCCTTATAAATAGGTTCGAAAAAAGATGGTCGTTTTCGGGCAGAACCAAAGGGTAGGTCTGCCTCCTCTCCCCAAACTGTTAAAAAATAAAAATTTACCTTTTTTTCTTTTTTCCGCATTTTATCTCTCTGATGAGAGCGTACCTTAGCTCCTTGCCAGGGTTTCAGACAGAAGGGAAATAGAATCTTTATCTGAATACCGTCTATTAACCAATTTTGGGGAAATTCTGTTTCTGATAATTCAACACCATTATAGGTGCAAAAAATATGTGTTTCTCTATTCCATTCCTTCAAATCTTCGTACCATTCGGGGGATTGGAATAATAGTATACGGCCGACATTTTTAGCTATTATCAATGAAGGAAATATAATATATTTTCTAAGAAAGGATTGGGTTACTAGCATCAAACCTCTTACCATTTGAGTAAATACAAAAGCCTCCCAGGCTTCAGATATTGCCATTCGTTTATTTTGTTCTTCTTTATCTTTGTTTGGTTTTTCCTTTTTTTTTTTTTTTTTCTCTTCAAATTCAGTAATTTTAAATTCTGGATTTTCCCCTACCCAATTCCTAAAAATATGATGAATCATGTTAGAGAAAAAAAAATAAGAAAAAAACCCCGTTTTGTCTATTCGATCAAAAAAAAGTGGAGAATGCACATTTGCTTGAAATATCCCCCAAATAACTATTTTACGTCTTTGAGCACGCATGGATCCTTTGATTAGATCCCGACGAAAGTCTGATTGATGCGGGTAACGTATCAAAGCTTCTTCTTCTTCTTCACTAGTACTAGTATCATTAGTGCTAGTATTATCGCTCTGATAATCCATATAAATTACCACTCGTTTTCCTGTTCTTGAACGAATGTCCGTTTTTACTATGAATTCCTCTTCATTTTCTTCTTCCCCCCCTCCTTCTTCCAAACTATCAATCAATTTGTATGACCATCGAGAAACCGTTTTACTTATTTCTTCCATCTCCATGGATTTTTCCTTTTGTGTTTTTTTCGGAATAAATTGTTCGTATTCCAAAA
>JAOTRK010011209.1:0-20000 GCA_028566135.1 Iris sibirica | reverse complement strand
CACATCCGACCAAATCGCTCAATAATCTCAGAATCTGATAAATCCGCCCAGATTGGCTTACTAATAGGATGTCCCGATACGGTGCAAAATTGAGCTTTAGACAAGGATCCAATAAGAAAAATTGGGACTAGGGTTTCCCATTTTTTAGTAACAGTATCTATTAGAAATGAATTCTCTAACATTTGATTCCTTACTGTCGAAGAATTTCTTAGTAAACTTGAAAGATAACCCAGAAAATATAAGGAATAGTTTGATAATTGGTTTATATGGATCCTGTACGATTGATACCAAAAGTGAAAATAATATTGCCATAAATTGACAAAATTATATTTCCATTTCTTCATCAGAAGATGAGTCCCCCTTGAAGCCAAAATCACCTTTCCTTGACATCGAACATAATGCATGAAGGGATCCTTCAAGGACCATAAGGTTCCTTGAAAATAATCAAGACATACTACTATAAGTATATGATGTTGCATTTGAAGATGTTCCATTTTTACATAGAAATGTCTTCGCTCAAGAAAAAGTCCAAAAGATGTTAATCGTAAATAAGAAGATTGTTTACGAAGAAAAACTAATAAAAATTCACATTCAGATACATAATAATTGTATAGGAACCCAAATAGTCTTTTATTTTCTTTTGAAAATACATAAATGGATTTCTTTGGAGTAATGATAAAACTATTCCAATTATGATATTTATGAAGAAAGAATCGCAAGAAATGCAAAAGGGGGACATCTTGAATCCAGCATTGAAGGATTTGAACCAAGATTTCCATATGGATGGGATGGGGTATTAGTATATCTGATACATAATTTAAATGAAATAATTTGTCCTCTAAAAAAGGAAAAATGGAATGAATAGAACGTAAATTCTGAGATTTTGGTATTTCTTTTTTTTCGAAATAAGATACTAATCGCAGCGAGAATGGAATTTCTACAAGAATAGCAAAACCTTCTGATATCATTTGAATTTGAGAATAAAAATGGGAATAACCAGAATTGTTGTGGTGGTGACTAACGAATTGATTTTTGTTAGAATCATTAACCACAGAAAGAAAATCATTTTGTTGATAGATTCGAATAATTAAACGTTTCACAAGTGCTAAACTGGATTTACTGTCATAACCAAAAACTTCTTTAGGTTCGTAAAAAAGGGAACCTTTTAAACCACGATCATGAGCAAGCGCATAAATATACTCCTGAAAGAGAAGCGGATATAGGAAGGGTTGTTGCCTAGACCTATGCTTTTCTAAATATCCCTGAAATTCTTCCATTTAGTTACATTTCTACTTGAACTATAAGCAATTTCTGAGGTTATCAAATAATACATAGTGCAATATGGTCAAAACAGGGTATCTATTATGTATATAGATAGTAAGAAAAAATATATACCCCGGAAACGGGGAGTTCACTCAACAGATCTTTTTCCCCTCTTCTTCTATCCAACTGAGAGGTTTACCTTAGTTATAATTACAAGAGGGTCAAAAATCCTTTATTTTTGCAACCTCATTGCTCTTTTGATTTTGGAACCCATTTTTTGGATCAGTATACTGTTTCTTCTACACATCCGTCTCCAATCGATAATATGGAATAGTTAGGATTTTTTGAAAAGAAAAAGAATCAACGGTCCACTCACAGGAGAACCTTTTCCCCCACCAGGCACTAATTTATTTTTAACATCTAATTAGATTGGGTCATTATTCAAATATAAGAATATTAGCTCGTTGCTTTTTTTTTTTTACCAGAATTGGAACCAAGAGGTTCTATCCATTTATTCACTAGACTCAACTATAAATGTATGTTAATTTCTTTTGTCCTATTCCGCACAAATCAAAATTTTGTAATGATCCAATAAAGATAAACTCCAAATTCTATCTAAATTCTACTACTAAAAGAATATACAAAATATAAAAATTTGATTTTTCTTATTATTACGACATGCTGTTTTTTCCATTCATTACCTTTCAGGATCAGTCGCGGTCTTATAGACTCTACCAATAGTCTGGACGAATTCGTTGCTTCATCCAAAAATGTGTAAAAGATCACAGTCGCACTTAAAAGCCGAGTACTCTACCGTTGAGTTAGCAACCCCAAAAAATATGATATTATGTAGAGATGATCAAAAAAAAATCGATGGAATTGCGCTGCACCACTCCATCAAAACATTAAACTAATAAGAAATAAAAAAGAAATATTCGAGGGTCAATTTCAAAAACAACGGAATAGAAATATAAAAATTGGCGGACCACTCATTTTTTTGTTAAGAAAATGTGTCTCGTATAAAAAGAAATCCGACAAAAACCATTGGCTAAAGTGAAGAAAAAGGCAATAGTAGGTCGGGATAAACGGATCTATTTATCTACGATCGATCAAATTATATTTCTTCGATACACCGTTGTCAATATAAATGGAATGTTGACAAACCAAATTAATAAGGAAATAAAGACTTGTGTTGGATTGGCACAACATAAAAAAGAAATTTAGATGAAAAATAGAGACGGGGCAGATAAAAATATCAGATTGATTCAATCAATAGAGGTCCAATAAGCAAGATTTACTACTTATTTGTTGTCCCCCACAAACAAAATGAAGATATTTAAAGATGAAGTATGAATAGAACAAGAAAAGGGCAGCTTGTGGGTAAATAATAAAAAAAAAATAGATACCAGTTAACCCCCTTTTTTATTCATTCATTTTGTTTTTTCCTTTAATTAACCCGTTCTTGAAATAATTCTGCCTTCTTTAAAATAGCATGAACAGTTCCTGTAGGTTGAGCGCCTTTTTCAAGGAAGTATAGAATAGCGGGAACATTTAAATAAGTTTGATTCTGTATCGGATCGTAAAAACCTACTTTTCGAAGATCTCTTCCTTCTCTTCGGGATCGAACATCAATTGCAACGATTCGATAGATCGCTCATTGGGATAGATATCAATAAATAATGCCCCCCCTAGAAACGTATAAGAGGTTTTCTCCTCATACGGCTCGAGAAAAAATGATTCTAATTTATGTGTATAATAGCAAATGGATACATAAGAACATGAATTAGACTATGATTTTAGTTCTTTTTTTCTTCACTACACTTACAGAAAAAAAATTTGTACTCATAACTCAAGTTGGATAATTCGTAAAGAATTCGAAGTGGAATCCTTAGAAATTTATTGAGTCGTCTCTAACCTCTTTTGTTTGTATCGTCTCAAATCTCCCTTTTTCCTCATTCTAATAATTTGAGACAATTGATGAAAATTGTGTTTCCTTGTTCCGAAATCCTGTCTCTTTGCTTTGTTAAATCCTTGGGTTTAGACATTACTTCGGTGATTCTTACTTCTTTCAAAATGGCAGCAACATACCTTTTGTTTTTTTTTTATGTATTTCTGTGGAAAAGAAATATGAAGGATTGATTCCTTTGTAATACACTTTACATTGAAAAAGTTTTCCAAATTCCGACAAATCTTACTTTCTTTTGAATTCAAACTTGTTCGAATTTGAACCTTTCCATTTATATATTGAGGATATACTTACAAGGTTGGTCCTACTTATTCATTGTTACTAACCCTAGATTTTCCCCCCGATAAATGAATAAATAAAAGATTTTTTACTCGAGCTCCATCATGTACTATTTCTATTTACTAGCCCAATACAAATTAGGTTCTTAGCAGGAACAGAACAAACTATGTCGAGTCAAGAGCATCTTCATTCCTATAGAAAATGGTGGATGGAAAAATCCACAGCGGATCATGTCCTTCAAGTCGCACGTTGCTTTCTACCACATCGTTTCAAACGAAGTTTTACCATAACATTCCTCTAATTTAGAATTTTGAACCGGTATGTAATTGATTCAATATGGAATCATGAATAGTCATTGGCTCAACCGATAGATAATAATCTTTCTATCTTTCTCTCTAGGTATAAATATTTATACCTAGAGGGGAAGGAGGTTCATTTATTTAACCTAACCCCCTATTCTATCATACATATGAATGAAACAGATTTCTAAAAAGGACAAATAAACAAGTTTACTTCAATATTATTATTTGACTTCTAGTTTCAACAGATTATTTGTTGAAATCTCAAAAGAACGCCCTTTAATGTAATGGATTTCCAATCACGTAACAAAATAAGTTATTAAACAAATATAAGCGATGACTCAAATATGACCTTTATTTTCTTTAGACTTTCTTTGGGGAAGGGGATGGATTTTCTTTCACATTTAGATTACGAACGCATCATGTGAGAATTCACATTTCATGAATATGGAACATAAGTTTTCTAAAGAAAAGATAAAATTCTCCTAATTATTCCTAGAATCAAAAACAAAGGATTGGATCACATTGTATCCAACATGAAACAGAAAGTTGTTAAAGAGAAGAATCCTTTGTTTTTGATAGAGACAATCTGGGACGGAAGGATTCGAACCTCCGAGTAACGGGACCAAAACCCACTGCCTTACCGCTTGGCCACGCCCCATTTCGATTTATATTCGGCACTAATAAACACTAATATTAGTATTATTAGTATTGGTTATTCGTCAATACAAACTAAAATATGAAATATTGTGTTGCCGGGATTCAACACATAGAAATATGAAAAAAATGATTGATCATTACATAGAATTCAATTAAGATATTGTATGAAACTATAATTCCTTGTATTCTCGTTTGGGAATGAAAGGAAGGATTTTTGATTGGGGGGAGTTCGAAGAAAAGGATTTTTTGACCCGCCCTTTTTTTACAGCCTTCTTTCATAAAAAGAACTCAATCAAAATCCAATTTTCTAATCTACAAGAACGAAATGTTTGTTATGCTTAATATCTTGAGTTTCATCTCTATCTGTTTTAATTTTACCTTTGATTTGAATAGTTTTTTCTTCGCCAAATTGCCTGAGGCTTATGCCTTTTTCAATCCAATCGTAGACGTTATGCCTGTCATACCTTTATTCTTTTTTCTCTTAGCCTTTGTTTGGCAAGCTGCTGTAAGTTTTCGATGAAATATTTTATATTCCGCGCAATTCAGTATTTATTCGAAAAAAAATAGATAAGATCAGAGAAATCTTACATTTGGAACCCTCGATTCAAAAATAGAAATTCTTGTATATTGAATAACCTAACCGCAGTGAGAAATTTTTGTCCACCTATTTCCTCGTTCTGACCCTCTGGTGAACAGGGACTTTATAAGGAATACCAAATAATGGATGTGGCAAAAAATTTTTTGTAATAAAGGAATTAGATCCTTCTTTCTTATTACAAATTCGTGAAAATCCCCCCCTTTTTTCATTTTTGGGGTGTCATGCCAAAATAGCGTATGTAATAAATCAAGGTAATCCATTTCCCTTTTCAAAAAAAATCTTGGAGATTGTGTAATGCTTACCCTCAAACTCTTTGTTTACACAGTAGTAATATTTTTTGTTTCTCTCTTCATCTTTGGATTCTTATCTAACGATCCGGGACGTAATCCTGGACGTGAGGAATAAAAAAAATATTTTTCGTTTTTCTTTCCTTTTTTCCTTATTTTGTTTCTTAGTTTTTTTATGTATGGAATTTACCCACGATGAAAAAGTAAAGGAATTGACATTTTTTTTTTAATTAGAAAGTATGCAGTGATCAGAGGGAGCGGAGAGAGAGGGATTCGAACCCTCGGTACGAATAATTCGTACAACGGATTAGCAATCTGCCGCTTTAGTCCACTCAGCCATCTCTCCAAATTAAAAATTGCAATCTTTTTGTGTGATGTAACACGTGAAGTAAGAGTTGATAAAAACTCTTATTTTCCTTCTTTATTATAATGATATAATAACATAATGATAACAATATATTCGAAATGGATAACATCTTAGATAAAATATTTACGAATTTGATCAGTAATTCCATTTCAATAATGATTCGAAACAGATATCTACCAATGGAATAGATATAGAAAAAATACCTTACTTCACTTCTTTGATTTTGTAAGAAAGGCTCATTACCCCGGCCTGGTTAAGTACTGGCCGGGCCATTACATCACTTCTTTTGTTCTAATGAATTATTCATAGATCAAAAGATTTCATTATGTGGAATTTGATATGATATAAAATCAAAAAGACTTGTTATTGAAACAAGAACAGGGGAAATTTCCATTCCTGTGATAGAAGTGCTATTTCTTATTAATATTATGGTATAGTTATAATATAACTCATTTACTTGTTCAAGGGACAGGCTTTATTTGAATACTTTGGATCCAATTGACTCGAATTCATAGGATATGTCAAAAGGAAAGTTGAAAAAAGAAACGTGGAATTTCTCATTTTGACGGTCCAGCTTTTCTAACTCCTTTGATCCGAGACTGTTAGTAATGACTTATGGCAAAGGAAAGCATATATAATCAAATTATTTTTTTTTATGTTTGTTATTTAAATAAGCTTTCCGCGCTTACCCCGTTTTTTCAAGTCCCCGGTGGGACGAAGTGTCAACGCTATCATTTCTTTGATGCTATCTTTATAGTGTCTGTCTTATTCCTTTGTTCGACAAATGGTCCATTCATATACAATAATGAATATGAAGCGGGTATAGTTTAGTGGTAAAAGTGTGATTCGTTCTATTAACAACTTAAATAGTTAAAGGGTCCTTCGGTTTTTTCATATTCCGATCAAAAACTTTATTTCTTAAAAAGGATTAATCCCTTTACCCTCAATAGCATATTTGAGGAATCATATACATTCTCGCGATTTGTATCCAAAGGTCAATTCGAAATTGAATAAAAAAGGATTACGGAGTCGCGAAGCAAAAATTTCTTTTATTGGATCAAATCTTCCAATTCAATGAGTATGAGTAAAGGATCTATGGATGAAGATAAAAAAATCTATTTCCAATCGTAACTAGATCTTTCATTTTTGTGTTGTAAAGAAAGGATTGAAGCAAAATAGCTAAAAAACGATGGTTTTGGTTTACTAGAATGATCGGCATATTGTTTCAGCTCGGTGGAAACCAAATTCTTTTCCTCAGGATCCCCCGAGTGGAAATAGGGGACGAAGTAACTAGACTAAACAGATTTGGTATAATCCTCTCTCTAGGGGGATCATCTAGAAAGCGAGTAGCTTTGTATGCATTCAAGCCGACATAGATGTTATGGATCTCATTTTTTTCTCTGGGAATACACCGACTTTCCATAAAGGAGCCGAATGAAAGCAAAATTTCATGTTCGGTTTTGAATTAGAGACGTTAAAAATGATCAATCAACGTCGACTATAACCCCTAGCCTTCCAAGCTAACGATGCGGGTTCGATTCCCGCTACCCGCTCTATATTCCTTATTCTACATGCATTATCCATTTTTATATGCGCCCTTCATTTTATTACCTAATCAATTTTCCGTGTAATCTTTTTTTAAGAAAAAGGAAGAATTTAAAAAAGAAAATAGGAATGAAAAGCGTCCATTGTCTAATGGATAGGACAGAGGTCTTCTAAACCTTTGGTATAGGTTCAAATCCTATTGGACGCAATTTTTTCCATATTTTTTAATGTCTATACCAATAAATCTTTTTTGCATGATTCGAATAAGAAATATTTCTCAATGATGACTCTTGTACTAAGAAAAAGAATGATCAATTTATGTTTGTTCTTCAAGTAGAAACAGTTCGATCTGTTCCGGAATAGCTTCCTTCAAAAGGATTTCTGCTTGCTCGGTAAATGTCTTGGTAGAAGATATAATTTCTTGGAATTGAGGTTTATTATTTTTTAAGTAGTTACGCAATTGAATGAGAAATTTCTTTACCTGTCGAATTCCTAACGGATCAAGATACCCGTTCGCTCCAGTATAAATGGTAGCTATCTGTTCTTCCACAGTAAGAGGGTTTGATTGGGATTGTTTGAGCAACTCGCGTAATCGTTGACCTCTTGCCAATTGCTTCTGAGTAGCTTTATCGAGATCAGAAGCGAATTGAGCAAATGCTTCTAACTCTGCGAATTGAGCTAGTTCCAATTTTGATTTGCCAGCTACTTGTTTCATGGCTTTAATTTGAGCTGCGGATCCTACTCTGGAAACAGAAATACCTACATTAATAGCGGGTCGAATTCCAGCATTGAATAGATCGGCGGATAAGAATATTTGTCCATCTGTAATGGAAATTACATTAGTAGGAATATAAGCGGAAACGTCTCCAGATTGAGTCTCAACTATTGGTAAAGCAGTCATACTTCCTTCACCTAAACTAGAACTTGATTTAGCAGCTCTTTCCAAAAGACGTGAATGCAAATAAAAAACATCTCCCGGATAAGCTTCACGACCAGGAGGTCTTCTTAATAGAAGAGACATTTGGCGATAAGCTTGCGCCTGTTTGGAGAGATCATCATAAATTATTGAAGTATGCCGTTCACGATACATAAAATATTCCGCCAAAGCCGCTCCCGTATAAGGAGCGAGGTATTGTAATGTAGCAGGCGAGTCCGCCATTTCGGCTACCACAATAGTGTATTCCATTGCCCCTCGCTCCTGGAAAGTAGTCACTACCTGAGCCACAGAGGATGCTTTTTGACCAATAGCTACATAAACGCAGATTACACCTTCCCCTTTTTGGTTGAGAATCGTATCTGTGGCTACTGCTGTTTTTCCAGTCTGCCTGTCCCCAATAATTAATTCTCGCTGACCGCGTCCTATAGGGATCATCGAATCAATAGCAATAAGCCCTGTTTGAAGAGGCTCATATACGGAACGTCTCGAAATAATACCTGGGGCAGGCGCTTCGATTAACCTAGATTCAGAAGAGGAAATTGCACCTCTTCCATCAATAGGTTTAGCCAGAGCATTTATAACACGGCCCAAATAAGCGTCACTCACAGGTATCTGAGCAATTCTTCCTGTTGCTTTTACAGAACTTCCCTCTTGTATCATCAAACCATCACCCATTAATACAACACCAACATTATTCGATTCCAAATTTAGAGCAATGCCTATTGTACCCTCTTCAAATTCTACTAATTCACCTGCCATTACTTCATCAAGACCATGAATACGAGCAATGCCGTCGCCCACTTGAAGTACCGTACCAGTATTCACAATCTTTACTTCTCTATTATATTGTTCAATACGTTCACGAATAATATTACTAATTTCGTCAGCTCGAGGGGTTACCATTATCTTTTTTCTTTTTCGGAAACAAAGGGAAGAAATAATGCCTAAACTCTAAACTCAAGTAAAAGTAGAAGGGCTAATCGGTTATTTTTTCCATGGCACGGAGGGTGCCAATATTAGCACTGATGGTACGGAAATGTAATTCGTTATTCAAACAACTATTCAGAGTTCCTAGAGCTCCTCGTAAGGCTTGTTGGAAAACTCGTTGCCGAACCTGATGAATCGCTCTTTGTTGTTCAAAATTAAGCGTTTCATTTTTGTAATTTTCTAATCGTTCCAAACTATAATAAGTAGCATTAATCAAATTTACTTTTTCTTGTTCTATCCCAGAATATCCATTCCTTCGATACTCATCTGCTTCTATTTCCACTTTCCGTAAGCGATCCCGAGCTCTTTCTAGTTGCTCAATGGCCCCTCTACGTAATTCTTCCGAATTTCGAATAGTACTCAAAATCCTCTGTTTTCGATTATCTAATAAATTCTTTAATGAAAGTAGATTATCTTACCATTAATTTCACAACTTCCATAATCTCTTCCCGAACCAAACATGAATCTTTCGATTCATTTGGCTCTCCCGCTCAATTATTTATTTTATGGGCATTCCCATATCTTTTAATGTAATGAGCCTATCCTCTCTTTTCTGTTCATATTCAAGAGATATCGAAACTAAAAGACCAGAATATTAGGAGGACTCTTCCAACCAAAGAAAAAATCTATAATTGCCGACAAAGTTGTTTCTTTCTTTTTTTTTTTATTCATATTTCATTTCCAATTTCTATTTCTAATTTATATATATTTCTTTTTTCTTCACTTCAAATCCAAAAAATTCCTCTTTTTTATACATAGGTCGTCGGTTCGGCATTGGATAATAAAGGGCAAGGTGCCCATTTTTCTAGTAAAGGGTTCAAATCATTTTATCGATATGAGTGTTCTATATCGGATAAATTACCAACTATCCATTTTTCAAATATTTCGGTACTAACGTAGTGGTAGAAAGAATACCATGTTTTGCCTGGACTTCAAACAGTTTAGCTTTAACCATGTTAATAGTCTCACATTATTGGTCGATAGAGAATCGAAGCTTATTTACCAATGAATCACGAAATGCTATGGTTCTTACATATGATTTATTCATTTATTCAGAAGTCATTCGCCGAGATCGTGCACTTTTTTTCCTATTTCTCCTATAAAAAAAGAATATAAATTCTAAATAAAGTGCAGCCGGTTGGATCCAACCTATTCTTGAAATATACAACTCGCACACACTCCCTTTCCAAAAAAAATTAATACACCGAGCACTACACTTAGATTTATTGGATTTGTTGCTAAAATATCGGTATTAAACCCGAAACTCCCGGCGGATGGCCGATGGCCCAAGGAAAGGAAAGAATCGGTTACATTTTTCATATGTGCTCCTCTTATAGATAGGACTAACAAAGAACAGAGTTCTTTTTGTATCACCTCGCTCGCCCTTTTTTGAAGTTTCCAATAAGTATCTTATTGGGTTAGGTCCTAGGTCTCATGTCAATTGCGAAATATCTCCCTTGTTGAATTCCTAAAATAAAAGTAAACAAGTTTTCTATAGTAGACGGGAAGGAAGAAAACGAGCAAATCCACTAACTCCTCATCCTCAAATCAGGCCTTCCCGGGGTATTGTCTCAACAAATACATAATTTAGGAACAAAGTGTTGATATAATTCACAGAAGTCAATGGCAACGAGTTAATAGAAAAAATATGTAACGTACTTTTTTATTTGAATTATAGGATTCAATTAAACAAAAGGATTCGCAAATAAAAGCGCTAATGCCACGACCAGCCCATAAATTGTCAAAGCTTCCATAAAAGCTAGGCTCAGCAATAGAGTACCTCGTATTTTACCTTCTGCTTCCGGTTGTCTTGCAATACCTTCTACGGCTTGGCCTGCAGCAGTACCTTGACCAACTCCAGGCCCAATAGAAGCAAGCCCTACGGCCAATCCAGCAGCAATAACGGAAGCGGCAGAAATCAGTGGATTCATGATAAGTTCCTCATACTAAAAAAAAAATGGTTAATGATACAAGTAACCAATGAATTATTACTTATTTGATCATTCAAATCTATCGAGTCGAAGTAACTAAAAACTTCGAATGAAAATAAGAAATTAGATAGGGATAACCCTTATTATAACTAGTATATATCTAATATCACATATACATTAGTTTCTTTCATAACGTAAACCACCCGTATTTTATATTGAATCGGATTCTGGAATCTTTCTTCGGAAGATATAAAAGGTTGGGACAGACTTATAGACATTACCATATATCTACCATGACCCCCCAATCCATCCCTTTTCGCAATTTCGTAAGTCTATCTTTCCTCCTACAACTCTAATCGTACATACATACGTATTTGTATCCATTATGTTACCCAACCAAAAACCGAGTAGATTATCTTGAACCATGCATTTCCGGAATTGGGAGAATCTAAAAAAGACTATTTTGAAAGCTAATCAATGATGACCTTCCATGGATTCCCCTATATAAGCCGCGGCTAAAGTTGCAAAAATAAGAGCTTGAATACCACTTGTAAATAATCCAAGAAACATAACAGGTATAGGAACCACTAAAGGTACTAAAGAAACAAGAACAACAACTACTAATTCATCAGCCAATATATTACCGAAAAGTCGAAAACTAAGAGATAGGGGTTTTGTGAAATCTTCTAGGATGTTAATTGGTAAAAGTATTGGGGTTGGTTGAATGTACTTCCCGAAATAACCTAATCCTTTTTTGGTAAGACCCGCATAAAAATATGCCACCGACGTCGGTAAAGCTAAAGCAACAGTAGTGTTTATATCATTCGTGGGGGCGGCTAACTCCCCATGAGGTAACTGTATGACTTTCCAAGGTAAAAGGGCACCTGACCAGTTAGAAACAAAAATAAATAGGAACATAGTTCCAATAAAGGGAACCCAGGGACCATATTCTTCTCCAATCTGAGTCTTGCTCAAGTCTCGAATAAATTCAAGAACATATTCGAAGAAATTTTGACCGGCGGTCGGAATGGTTTGTGGATTTCGAACGGCTATGATGACTGAACCTAATAAGATAGCAATTACGACCCAAGAAGTGATAAGTACTTGGGCATGCATTTGTAAACCTCCTATTTGCCAATATAAATGTTGGCCTACTTCTACACCTGATATATCATATAATCCTTTGAGCGTTTTAATGGAACATGGTATAACATTCATATTGTCCTCGGACAGAAATCCACTTAAAAAAGGAATTATTTTGATTCAACCATCTCTTTCTCAACTCATCTAGACTTTAATCATATATTTAGGATATCAAGAAATCACATAAAAAATATCCCCATTTTGTCTTTTTTTAATCCAAGACAAGAATAGTAACCGATTCAATAAATCCATGAAGTTCCCGACTAATTAACTAATCTCATTATTCTTAATCATAATCAACAACTTTTTATATAGCTAGAACGACCCTTACAAATTGCGGATACTAATTTATTAAGAATCAATCGAATTGAAGCTATAGCATCATCGTTGGCTGGAATCGAAATATCTGCGAGATCTGGGTCACAATTTGTATCAATTAAACAAATTGTTGGAATCCCCAAAATGACACATTCTCGAAGGGCCGTATATTCTTCTTGCTGATCGACGATGATTACAATATCGGGCAACCCCGTCATATATTTGATCCCATCCAGATATGTTTGCAAAGTAGATAATTTTCTCTTCAACATTGCAGCATCTCTTTTGGGGAGACCATCGAGTTTCCCCATCTTTTGTTCTGCTCTTAAATCCCTAAACTTATGTAGTCTCGTTTCTGTAGTAGACCAATTCGTTGACATACCACCAAGCCATTTTTTATTAACATAATGGCATCGAGCCCTTATTGCAGCTGATGCTACTGAATCCGCTGCTTTATTTTTGGTACCAACTAGTAAGAAATTTTTTCCCCCACTTGCTGCATCAAAAACTAAATCGCAGGCTTCTGATAAAAAACGAGCAGTTATAGTAAGATTTGTAATATGAATACCTTTACGCTTTGCAGAGATGTAAGGGGCCATTCTAGGATTCCATTTCTTAGTACCATGACCAAAATGAACTCCTGCTTCCATCATCTCTTCTAAATTGATGTTCCAATATCTTCTTTTCATTTTTTCCCGCCCTTTCTCCTTTTTTTTGAACAAATCTCAAATTGTTCCGACGGAACCTTCTACCGTACCGGGATTGACCGTTGACACACAGCCCCAACCATTCATTTTTATTATTAATATTTGATTTATTACCAAATCAATAAATAGAAAGTCAAAAGAATGAATCTACCCTTATCTTAGGAATTATGAAATCGCGTAAATGAGTTTTCTGGTGTCTCATGGCAATTGTTTGGGACGCAAGAAAAAAAAAATTATCTATGGTGTAACAAAATATCTCTCATTTCCAACTCGAATAGATTTTTGATTTCCAAATGAATGTTCTTGCCTTGCCTTGAGCGGTACACTAATTTTTTGAATCCCGTACCGACAGGGATAATCCCCCCCAGAACAACATTCTCTTTCAGGCCCTTCAACCAATCAATACGGCCCCGTAGAGCAGCTTTTGCTAAAACTCTAGCAGTTTCTTGAAAACTTGCTTCGGATATGAAACTTTGAGTATTCAGGGATGCCTTCGTTATTCCCAATAAGATTGCCTTATAACAGATTGCTTCGCCCAAAGCACGCCCTGCTCGCTGCGCTCGCAACAATCCGATTAATTCTCCAGGTAAAAAAGCATTAGACATTCCATCTTCGGAAACCAACACCTTCGATGTTACTTGACGTACAATAATCTCTATATGTCTATTATGAATCTGCACCCCCTGGGATCGATAAACCTTTTGAATCTTATTAACCAAAGAGATACGACTTTGGGCTATGGTTAGCGCAGCTCCAATCAAGAATCCCCAGGGGATTCCAAGAATTTTTTGTATATGTTCGTTCCAACCTTCAACTCTCCTTTCAAGGTTCATCGATATTGAACCAATCGAACGCACTTCTAATATTTGTTCCACTTTTGGAAGACCCTGTGTTATGTCACCAGATCGCGATTTTTCATATATAAATGTAACTAATGTATCTCCTTCATAAAGGGTTTCCCCATAATGTCCATGAACCGTTGCTCCTGGAGTAGCCAAATAGGGCTTAGCTGATCTTATAACTAAAGAGTCAATATCAATAATTAAAATTTGACCCGATTTTTTTAT
Source organism: Iris sibirica (assembly GCA_028566135.1). Classification (NCBI taxonomy): domain Eukaryota; kingdom Viridiplantae; phylum Streptophyta; class Magnoliopsida; order Asparagales; family Iridaceae; genus Iris; species Iris sibirica. The sequence continues at coordinate 5,646 of JAOTRK010011209.1, read as the reverse complement.
GTATGATCCATCTTGAAATAGACATATATTTTCGCAAAGAAATTGCCCAAGGCTCGTTATTGCGGATGTCTCTTCCAAAAAATCAATTTCAATAAAGTACCAATATAAATAGAGTGGAGCCAAAATGGTGTCATCACTCGTATAAATCCTTTTATTTTCAAATATTATATAGCAATGAAATACTTGAAGTACTTGGAAAGTCTGTTTCAAATTGTCAAGTTTCAAATATTTATTTAACAAGATCCGATTATGAGTTATTAAATGAAAAGATGAATCAAAATTCACTATTTTAGGTACTCTTGTACCTACGGGGCCAAACCAATCCCTTATTGGGGTTACGGGGTCCCACCATGTTGTCACATCGTTGTTATATTTCAAACCGTTGAATGGACTAACTCGAGAGCAATTGAATGATGACAAAATTATCAAAGACTGACATTCCTTATTTCGATTCAACAACGTACCGGTAGTTCCTTGATGTTGGGTAAATGATTGAATCTTCGCCTTGGAAAAAAAAGGATTTCTATTGGTACGATCCAATCGATTATCGGGAATTAATCCCGAACCCGCCGTATCATACCTTTTTCCGGTATACGAAGTCGTAGACTTGACTAACTCAATTCTTATGAAATCGCGAATCAGATAATTTGCCCTTACCTCAACAAAGGAAGCATGAACCTCTTCTATAGAACCATTTTTTTCTTGGTCCCAGTTCAATACTAAACAAGCCCGAACCAATTGAATACTTGTGTGATAAATTCCTCGAATTGACTTTCCATTTCCATAAAGTATATAATTGAAAACTCTAAGTCGGGCATTATCTTTTTCCTGCAAGAGATCCTGGGGGAAAAGTCTTGTTAAATTGATCCCATCAGCCATTTCATATGTGACTACGGGCCGAACCGAAACAAAATCCTTTTTTTTAGTAGGTGCGATCCGTTGGACATAGATCCCATTTTTCCATTTTTTGGATTCCTTAGAATTTTGGTTTTCCGTTTCCGGTGGTATCAAAATGCCGCTGTGCCTGGATATCTTATCCATCTCTCCAGGAAAATAAATATCTCCAGAAACAATTTTCAGTTCAATACTTTTTTTTTTTCTCTCCACCCGGACTAATCCACTTACCCGACTTCTTTTATTTAAAGCGAGTCGTGTATCTACTCCAACGATACTATTGTTCCGTACCATTATGGATGAAGATCCGGGTAAGATATGCACTTCTTCGGGAATAAAAAAAAACCGATCTACTTTCATTTGCATTTGGTATTTTGGACCAAATTCTTTTGCTCCTCGATACTCAATCAAATCTTCTTTTTTTACGATAGAATCCGCCTCTACGGTCCCATATTTAGTAATTCCCGAACTATTTCTTTTGTATCGGGGATCATCAAAATAAGCAAGAATACTATTTCTACGTAAAATACCAGTTATGGGTATTTCAATTGAAATACCAAAACCGGGTATTGGTTCTTTCTCTCGTTCTTGATCATATCGTAATGGGATACGAAATTGATTTCTTCGCCTTTTCGACAAGAAATCAGAATTCCCTTGTAGAACCGAAGGGTATATGAAATTCCAATGACCTTTGGATTTGATTCCATCAAACCTTGAATAGTCAAGAATTTCCCTATCTTTTTGATCAGAAGTATCCAACAATTTATGTTTTACTCGATCATTAGCGATTGAGGGGTCGGAGATATATCCTTCTTCGACAGAAAAAGAATGAACATCCATTTGATCTTGATCCTTGTAGAGCGAAAAAGACACTATACTGGATCTGCATGGCCTTCCTGCTAATATCCATAAATGGCTTGTTTTTGGTAATAGATGGACATTACCATATGTATATTCAGGTGCATGATAGACATCGGTACTCCAGTGCATTTCTCCCTCTGATTCAGAATAAATATGTTTTCGAACCCTCTCTTTAAAATGAAAAGTGGACGCTCCGACACGAATCTCAGCAATCACTTGTTCTGATTCTACATATTGATCATTTTGAACTAAAAGCAAACTTTTTGGTGGAATATTCACATTATGTATAATATCCCGACCCTCAATGGTTACATACAAGTCTATAGAACATAGAAAAGCGGGTTCCCCGTGATGGTTACGTGTGGGATGAACCAAATCTTCATTGAACCTTATTTTTCCATTAGAAGGAGCCCGTACATGTTCGGCAGTACCGCCCGTGAATACTCCACCAGTATGAAAAGTTCTTAATGTTAGTTGAGTCCCCGGTTCCCCTATTGATTGACCCGCAATAATACCCACGGCTTCTCCCAATTCAACCAGGTCGCCGCGAGTGGTACTCCGGCCATAACATAATTGACAAATCCAAGATGTATTCCTGCAAGTAAAGGGGGTTCTAATATATATTGGTTGTGCTCGAAAGGTTATGAATCGATTGGCAAGCCCAATTCCAATATCTTGATTTCGAGCGGCAATACATCGTATACCCATATATATATCGTCTGCTAATACACGACCCATTAGCGTTTGGACAAAAATGTTTTCTGTCCTCCCATTTTGAGGACTCGCGTAAATACCTCGGATAGTACCACAATCTGTTCTACGCACAATAATGTGTTGAACTACTTCAACAAGTCTACGCGTGAGGTATCCAGCATCTGATGTTCGTACAGCAGTATCCACCACTCCTTTGCGGGCTCCGTAGCAGGAAATTATATATTCTGTCAAAGAAAGTCCTTCGCGTAAATTGCTTTGAATGGGTAAATCAATCATTTGTCCTTGGGGATCCGACATTAATCCTCTCATACCTACTAATTGATGTACCTGAGATGCATTTCCTCTAGCTCCCGAAAAGGACATCAGATGGACTGGATTAGAAAGATTAGTCATCCGAAAATTAGGATTCATTTCTTGTCTCAAATATTCACTTGTAGCATACCATATCTCAATGGATTGACGTAATTTTTCTACCGCGTGTACATTCCCATAATGATGGTGTTTCTCCAAAATAAAACTTTGTTGTTCAGCGTCTTGGACTAACCATCCCTTAGAAGGTATTGTTAAAAGATCATCAATTCCTAATGAAATAGATGTAGCAGTGGCTTGTTGGAAACCCAAAGTCTTCACTTGATCCAGGATATGTGATGTATATGCCATTCCGAAATGATCTATTAATCTGCTAATAAGTCGTTTCATAGCAGTTCCATCTATCACTTTATTGTGAAAGGCCAGATCGGCCCGTTCTGCCATAAGTACCTCCATATTTCGACGAGTAGTATTGGACAATGGACCTGAGTTAGTGATTCGAAACTTCCTTTCCTCAATCTTTATTTTCACATAGAAATGAATAAATTATGATGATACCAATGAAATTGGATAGACCCGACTTCTCACAGGCACGGGTATCAATTAATCTAATTTCTTAGTTTAGATAGCGTATGGGTAGGCCCGACAAAACCCTTGTATGGCTTCTTCTATTTCTCGATAAAAAGAAACACGACCAGCGGTGGTTCGAATGTATATACAACGGATTTCCTTTTTTACACTTTCCACTATTAGATAGTGCCCATAAATCTCATGATAAGTACCCAAAGATTCATATTGAACTTCGATGGGAACTTCTCTTGGGCCAATGACACGTTGATCTAGTCGCCACCGGAGCCACAAGGGACTATCTAAATGGATTCGTTTCTGCCAATAAGCTCCAAGCGCATCATAGGAACTACAAAAATATGGCTCTTTCTCTTTCGTATACTTATAGTTATTATTGTCAATTGTTTTATTTTGATAATTTCTGCAATTATATGGATTATATCTATTTGCACAAATACCTTGACTATTCCCGATCGTTAATACATAGAGTCCGATAAGCATATCTTGAGTTGGCACAGAAATGGGATCTCCAATAGCTGGAGACAATAGATTCATATGAGAAAACATAAGTAAACGAGCCTCCGCTTGGGCTTCCAAAGATAAAGGTACATGAACAGCCATTTGATCCCCATCAAAATCCGCATTGAAGCCCTTACAAACTAATGGGTGTAAACAAATAGCACGTCCTTCCACTAAAATGGGTTGGAACGCCTGTATGCCCAATCTATGCAGGGTGGGTGCTCTATTCAACAATACAGGATGCCCCTGCGTAACTTCTTGAAGCATTTCCCATACAATTGGTTCTTTTTCCCGAATTTTACTTTTAGCAATCCCTATGTTAGAAGCAATACGTTGTCTGATTAGACCACGAATTACAAATGTTTGGAAAAGCTCTATTGCTATTTCTCGAGGTAATCCGCATTGATGTAATGAAAGCGAAGGACCTACTACAATGACAGAACGCCCTGAATAATCGACCCGTTTACCAAGCAGAGTCTCCCGAAATCTCCCCTCTTTACCTTCAATTACATCTGAAAATGACTTATAAACTTTATTATGCCCATCCCTCATTGGTTGCCCGCGGATCCCATTATCAAGAAGTGTATCCACAGCTTCTTGTACCAATTTCTCCTGACACATTACTAATTCTCCTGGGGTAGACCTACTTGTTGCTAATAGATCGATAAGAGTATTATTTCGATAAATCACTCTTCTATAGAGTTCATTAATATCGGAGCTCATTAGTTTACCCCCATCTATCTGAATGATTGGTCTCAACTCGGGAGGAAGAACCGGTAATAGGCACAAAACCATCCATTCTGGTTCTACATTTGTTCGAATAAAATGTTTAGCTAATTCCATGCGTCTAACCAAAAAATCCTTTCTTCTTCTAATTTTTCTATCTTCCCATTCATTTCCAGCGGACTCTTCGTCTCCTAATTCATTCCACTCTACCAATGAATTATCTATAATAATCCGTAAATCCAAATCCGCTAATTGTTCTCCGATAGCACCGGCTCCTGTAGAGATTTCTCGATTTCGAAATGTTCCGAAGCCTTGGGTAGTAAAAAAAAGTGGGATGCTGTATTTCCGGGATTGGATTTCATATTCGAATGAACCTCGTAATCGTAAGAAAGTAGGTTTTTTAGCTATGGGCCTAGCAAAAGAAAAATCGAGATAGGTTCCCATAGGATGGGATTCCCCCCTTTAAAATCGGACGTGAAGGTTTCCTCTCATCCGGCTCAAGTAGTTCAAGTAGTTATGGAAGGGGTTCTTTTTTTTATCACTTCGCTCGATAAAACCCTACAAAGAACTACTCTTTACTCAAGTTTCCGGTAAGGACCAACCCTTCATTAATTTATTTTTCTTTTTACTTTTTCACTTTCTGAATGACTTATTTACTTACGACAAAACGGAAATGTGAAATTATTGAGTAGTCTACTTCCCCTCAAATGACGGAATCCCCTTAAAGGATTGGAACTCGTATAGGGATTTACTTGTCTATATGTCGTTTCCTTTCATTTGATCTTTTAGGTCCCTATTCACCTCGATGGTTATGTCATGATGTCTCTTGAAGCATATATGCGATAGATAGACTCCTGTAACCATGCCATATTTGCTTGCTTGAACAGACTCTCTCTAAAAGAAATGTAATGGCTAATTCCACGAAAAAGTATTTTTTTTTTCACGAGATATAACTAGTAATTCCTATTTATACAAAATAGACCATGGATCAATTCCCCTTCATTTGGAAGTATGTATTGAATACACCCATAATTCTGAGCTTCATGTTACTCCTCA
>JAOTRK010000104.1:12500-23029 GCA_028566135.1 Iris sibirica | reverse complement strand
GGAGGAAGCGGATCTCTTTCAGTAAAGAAGGGAGGCGACCGTTAGGCGACCGAAGGCGACCGTGCCGGGAGCGAAGGCGAGCGAACCCACTAAAGGTGACGGGAGGTGAGAAGGGAGGTAATAGAAGGTTAAGTAAGCAATATTCAACGTCGCTACGCGCCTTCCAGAATAGTCAACATAGCGGAAGTAATGAATACAACGCGCCCCTGCAGTAAGATGAAATAGAAAGAAAGGGGGCAAAAAACGAATACGAGCATGGAGTGAGCAGAACAATGGTGCGATCTATTCCTTCAATGGGCAAGACGGAAAGTGGTCTAGTAGGAGGAGGAAAGGAAGAAGCTCTGATTATTGTTGCTTACTCTTTTTTCCCGGTAAATTCGATATATCTTCTCTGGCTTTATCCTAGGCTATCTCCGCCTCACAGCATCAGGGAAGTGTTCTACACAACTCGGTTCACTTCTAGCTCGATCAACAGAAAAAGGATATGGTTCAACCCCGATCCACAGGCTCTCGATCTTTATCTACAGGGTGCTTTGGACTCTCCCTTTGCCTCTTTTGAATGCCTGGGATGGAAAAGCAAAGATCATAATCTTGATGCGTGTACCGTACTGCTATCCAAACGAGAATGACCTACCGACCATGTTCTCTGTGTTGGGCTATATTACGCTATCGGTAGAGGAACTTGATATGCGAGATGCGATGCCAGGCAAAAGGAAGGGCCAAGCTAGGTTCTGAAAGAAACTTCCGATGCGTATTCAGGAAGAGAAGTCATTGCCGAGCTAGGGAAATGAAAGAGATGCCTTTCGCTTCCTTCGGGCGCCTTGTATTTCACTTGTCTTGTATAACCTTTACACCTTTCACTAACCTTATTATATATACTTTCCTTTCCTTAGTAGCAGAGAAAGGTCCGAGGGAGAGATGGAGAAAGCCGCAACAAGAGAAGAGTAGCATGACAGTAGTCTAGCCCGAAAAGTGCCAGTCTTTTCGGCCCTTTCCAACTTGCTTACCGGTGAACTGATCCGTGACATGGCACTTAGACTGAGAAATCTAAACAGCTAGAGTCAACAACCAACTCAAACTTTTAGGATAGGAAAGACAAGGAACATGGTATACTCTAGTCAAGGACAGATGAGGTGGGGTCTTCGACAAGCGAAAAAGTAGGTAAAGTCAAAGGTGAAGAAGAGGAAATAGACTTTGTACGGGGTCAAGCCTTAGTTGTCAATCTGCCAGGAAAAAGCAGCAGACTGGGACGTCTGAGCGACTAAGGCAGAGGACGAGGATATACATATCAACAGAAAAGGCCTGAAAGATAAGGAACCACTTTCGCACCAACTCATCAGTCGGAGGCGGAGTTGGAATGGCAGGGGAGACAATAGCAGATGCCGAGGATATACATATGACGGAAAACCGAGATCAGAGAGCAGTCAACGCAACGGAGCCAAAAAACATCCTGCAACTATTGACTTTCTTTTATTTGATAGCCAATAACTTCTCAAAGCATACCCCCTTTATTATTATTAGTAGTAGTAGGAAAGGCATTCTTTCAATCCTTCGCTGCTCTTTCCGTTCTTCTCGGGTTGCTCTTCCTGGCTCGACCTCACTCCGCTCGCCTTCTTTTCCGACTAGGAAGCGGATGAGGAATCAAACTCCTGTTGCTGTTACGGCTAGTGCGAGTTGCTCGTAGTCCCTTACTAGTCAAGGGGCTTCAATCTATACTTCAAGTATGCGGTTTAAGTAAGAAAAGGAAAGAGACTAGCCCTTATAGTGGTGAACCCGAAGCGAGATCGGAGTAATCCGGGAGAATCCCCTGTCACTTTGGTACCACGGTAACTTGTACTTATTTCATTTTCATGCTATTGACTTTGATTCTGTTTGTTTTTCTGACTTCTGTTGTTGTGTTTAAGTCCTCTTCAGTGAGGCAGAGTTTCATCCATTTGAGGGATTCCATCAGGGCTATTCACTGAGCAGGCCAACGAGTACCTTCCCGCTTAGGGGTAAGCGTGACGTAGGCCTTTAGGCCGTGCCAAAACAAGAGGGCTTAACAGCTATTACCTCCCGTCACCGCCCCGTGGGTTCGCTCGCCTCGGATTGCTCGGCTGAATAAGGAGTCAGGGTCCCGCGACCATTGAGAGTCTATTAGTGCCTAAAAAACAAAAAGGAAGAAGTGCATCGCATCACTCACTCATCACTTTTCCGCAGAGAAAGAAAAAGCCATTGAGCAGTTATCCGTACGTGACGGGGGGATAGCATGGAGGAAGTTGTCCTAGGCCTACTACACCAGGTGCCGTCATCAAGGGTCAATGGGGTCGGTCAACGTGACCATCAATGCTTTCGAACTGGGGCATGCATGGGTTTTCCACAGGCTCTTGCTTTCCATGTCAAAGAGAAGGCAGGCAAAGAAAGAGCCCCGGTTGAGGAGTCAAACGCATTAGTCGGCCAGCAAGAGCTGTTCGGTGAAGGGCAGCTATAGGGAAAGCAGAAGTCAGGGAAGCAACGGTTCGGGTAAGCAGCTGTAAGGTAACCTGAAGTCGACTACGACTTGTCATTGTCCGTCCGAGCGGTAGGAAAAGAACAGTTCGGTCCGTTCTCGTAGACCAGCAAGAGCAGTAATCACTAGTGTTTCCATTATGTGTCCTCTACGACTTCAAATTGACTCTTCGGTCTTTCAATCAAGAACGGGAAGCGGTTTGAAGCAGGAAGCTGCTGTCTACGACTTTGAATTGAGGGATAGATGTGTAGGCTCGACCAGAAGCAGTAAGAGCAAGAGCAGTGATGGCGAAGTTACGGCTGTCGACTGTGTTGTTTAAAACGGCTGTAGTCGTAAGCTTTCGACGTAGACTGTTGACAATCCGTATTTGAGTCCTCTACTGCCTACGGGAAAAGATAGCTCGAGGCCGGATGGGCAGGGGCTTAACAGCGCCTTGGTTGGGGATCTTGTGCTTCCTCCGCTGGAATAGCTTCCCGTGGAGGGAGATTGAGATCGATCTCACACCTTGGAAGCACTGCTCTCAAGCCCTCATGCCCGGGAGCCTGCGGCTGGACCGGCTCGGGAGCCTGCGGCTGGACTGGCTCGGGAGCCTGCGGCTGGACCGGCTCCGGTTCCTCTTCCTCTTCTCAATCTACCTTTTGGATACCCTTGGTGGAAGCAATGACTGAAATCAAACCTGCTAGGCTACTGAGCGACTGTACGAACAGACTTCACTTCAATCATCGAAACATGATCGAACTCGTCACTGACAACAAGAACGCCTTTCTTTATCACCGGGGGAAAGAGACGTGGAGAGGCATGGGCAGGCGACCGAAGGCGCCCGGAGGAAGCTTCGATGCGGGGGAATCCGCGCCGAGTTCATACCTTGATTTGGCAGGTGAGCCAGGCTTGGAGAAGGAAGAGTTTCCAACCCGTGATTGAAAAGCCATTGCTTCAGGTTCGGGGCTTTGCTAGGGATTTCAAGCTCGGCACCTTGACTTCAAAATGTAAGTTCAGAAATGCAACACCAATATATCGTAACGCAAATCTCTTTCTAACGACGAATCCATGCTCAATAGGGGCTTCTTTAACGGATAGGCTTGACAGGTGCAGGGTTTCATCCCCGAATCATCCATGAGATTTTTTCAATAGAAAGAGCAGATCCGAGTTCTTCCCCGGTGGGAGTCACGAGGCTACCTTTCTCAGTTGTTGACTGCTCCCACCTCGAATCAACTAACTAGAAAGTGAAATGGAGCAGACGAAGTCCTGTCAAGAAGAAGGAGTCGATCGGCGTTCTCCTCCTTTTACATGTCGAATCTCTCTCGTAGTCAAGTCAGGCAGCTAGCAAAGCGAAAGAAGAGAAGGCCCGGAATTCAAGGTGAAGTGTGATTCCTGGTCTTGCTCGGGTCACGAACTCATTCCTACGCGTAAGAACAGTTTCAAGTGTGATTCTACTTTCAAGTGTGAAAAGAAGAAAGTAGTGTCATTCATTCTCGTACTTGATCTCTTGCCTCGAAGAAATCCTATGAAAGAGCAGGATCGGGATCAGAGCAAGGATCGGTTTCCAACGGTAACGTATAGAGTAGCGACAATTTCTTCGACCAATGGGACCGATCCACACCAAAAGCCTCCTTATCAGGCGCAACTAGGTGTTAGGACCAGAAGACCAAGTCGGTTTCCAGCGGAAGCCAAGTCTCAACGGGACAGCCATGGTTTTAGGTTCCATGAGCCTAACATCAGACGGGCTGACACCTAGAGGGTATTCGCAATGTCGATACACCGCGGACCGGGACTGTCATTCTTCACATGTATAGTGGCGGGAGATACCTTACGGCCCTCCGGCCATTGCATGATTAGCTTTGAGAAACTACAAAAGCATAGATACAGTTTGACTCAACGGTAATCTCGGCGCATCCTTTTGGCCCGGAGATGAAATGGAGGTATGATTCTGGGGATTCCCGCTCGAGTTAAGGAGGCGCGCACCTTTGTGGGCGCATGCCGGTATTCGGGCTTTCCCCTAACGAAAGTCAAAAGTTTGATAGCTACTACAAAGAGGTACTGGCCGGTGTAGACCCCGGAAGACCATGAAAGGCGGCGTACTTCTTTACTAAAAAAAGAGGTCAATCGCAACCTTGGTTAGATTGCCGAAGATGCACACTCCCTTCGGTCGCCTTGTTAAAGAGGCAAACCATGCATCGAAAGTTTTCCAAAACTGTCCGAAAACCGCCCAATCGCTCGATTAGACTAAATAGTGAAATATGTTTATTCATGTTAACCATACTTTTCGAGTCGAGAGGGTGTGCACCTTAAGGGATTCTTTCGGACCGCGCGAGGCCTCGCCTAAACCAGACACTGGAGGCTTGCCAAAATGGGGCACAGTGTAAGGAGGGGTGGGGCCTGGGTGTCAACCAGGTGTCTACATTGCTACTTTACACTTCCCGCTTTGCATAAGCAAAGGTCTTACCGTGAGACTTGATTATATCTACTTTCAACCAATTTTCCATTATTGAGGAATTGAACCTCAGCTAGTTCTTGATGAACAAGAATGTGTCCGCCTCATATTTGGAGAAATAGTATAGTTGTTGCCCTTCAATAGAAAAAGAAAGAAGGTGGTCACCCAGTCCGCTTCTTTAGAATCGTCGTAGCGCCCTTTGAAGGATTTTTTGAGCTATAACTAGAAAGAGTTCTAGAATGGGTTTTCACACTCTGTAGCTCTAGCTGTAGGCCATGTAGTGGTCTGGTCGGCCTTTCTAATGAACGCGGAACCCTCCTTGCCCCGTTCTTTGCTATAAGGAATTTGTTTGTCTATTCGCTTACCTAAAAGCAAAAGGCCGGCCAGAGCGCAATGTCTATAACCTTCAGCCTGAGTTTGTGAAAAGGCGAAAGCCCCCCTCCGAAGGAAGCCGGCATTGGATAGTCCGCGGGGTAGCTTAAGCCACCCACTGGTTAGTTAGGTGGTGGCGCATTCGGCATTCTATAAGCTTCGCCAGAAGGGCTTTGCTTCCCCCGCCAGAATAGAATGCCTCCTAGAAGCGATTAGTCACAACAACGAAACTATCTATCATAGCCGGCAATAAACCCAACCCCCACTCTCGATATAAATGAAAGTCAGGCCTGACGGTGGTCTTCCAATCCCTCTTTGCCCAAGGCAAGGCCTCTTGTTAGCAAATCCCACCCATCATCTCGGTCTGACGCGCTTTCTATGCTATCGCTCTTCCATCGTCAACCTCCTTTACTCTTTCGAACTTGCCAGCGGTCTCTGTCTCTCCATCAATTTCCGCAATCCAGAGATCAACCAGAAAAGCGTCTCGATCGGAGCAAGTCGCTATAAGCAGTTCTTTTTTTGCGTAAACAAATACAAAATGAGATGAAGAAGCGAATGCACCGAAGACGCACCGCTTTTTCAGTGGAAAGGGAAAGAAAAAGAACGAAGAGTCTATCTTGCTAAAATGCAAGATAGCTCAGTCGATCGATTCGCATGTCATAAATCTTTAGTAGTAGGCCCGGTTCAAAGGATGACGGAGTCTTTTTCTGTGAAGTGGGTAATTCAAAAGAAGCGCAAAATCATGCCTCAACTTGATAAATTCACTTATTTTACACAATTCTTCTGGTTATGCCTCTTCTTTTTTACATTTTATATTGCTTTATGGAATTATGGAGATGGAGTAATTGGGATAAGCAGAATTCTCAAACTACGAAAGCAACTGCTTTCGCACCAGGAGAAGAAGATCCGGAGGAACGACGCGTCTTTGGAAGATATCTCGAGAAAAGGTTTTCGCACCTCTCTCTCCTATATGTACTCCACCTTATCTGAAGTATCCCAATGGTGTCAGACCGTCGCCTTCTTGGTAAAAGGGAGGATAATCGCTTTGATCTTTTGTTTCGGAGAAATAAGTGGCTCGCAAGGAATAGAAAGCCAGATTCCCTCTTTGATCTCGAAGTTCTCATTTCACACTTTTTCCAGTCGGATCACTCGTAGGATTGAAAATATACTCCACTATATTTCAAACAGTCAAAGAAGTGTCATTTTTTTTTTTTTTTTAGGATGATTTGTTTCAAACAGTCAAAAATGAAGTTGAAAATGCATTTGATTAGGATGATTTGTCTAATATGCATCACTCTCCTATCAGTCGGCCTCTGCCTTCTTTGTACGCTGGCTGGATGGGGATGGGGGGGGGACTTCTATCTGGTGTTTTCGAAAGTGGGTTTGTCTATGGTTAGGCGCGCCCTATCTGTCTTTTTGCTCAAAATAGGCGTTTCCGGGGGTCTTGCCTTCGCCATCGTTTTTGCCGTGGCCCTCCTCACTAGCAATTCCCCAGCACTCCTACTGCATTTCATGAATGATGAAGACGGAACCGCGGCAAGCTCGTCGTCCTGGACGCGGGTCCTTTTAGGTTCATCTTCTGCCGAGGAAAGCACGGGCGCATCGCCATTGGCACGGCCCGTGCCACTCGCAAATCCAGGAGAGGGGGAGGCAGCTGGGCCACCTAATCAGATTAGCCCTGCCACTCCCTATCCCTATAGACCGGACGAAGAGATTGGGGGTGATTGCCTTCTTTCCATTAAACGACGCCTTTTGGCGTCCAATCCTTCCCCGTCTTTGGAGGAAGACTACCTGGCCCATATTCAAGCTGAGGACCTGTTAGAGATCAAGGTCGAGATTTACCGTCTCATGTCCGTCCTTGACCCTTCAGGAAATTGGATGGGACAGGGAACCCGGGTCCTGGAGAATCCACGTTCCGCCTCGGGCGAACATTCTCTTGAGACCCTCTATAACATGCATGAAGAACTGCAGCGCGATAGAGGGTCGAGTCCGACCTTTGTCTCGCTCCAATCAAAAATGTTCTCACGTAGGCCGCTAAATGATGAGAACTCTTCCACATAACTTTTGTTCTCATTGTGCTGCCTGCTGACAGGTAAGGGGAGACGTGCTCGCTTTCCTTTTCAGCCCCGCTGACATAGCTATGGGGCCCATCTCTGATAACGAAAAAAATGCAATTCAAAATGATGACAAATCTGGTTCGATGGCTGTTCTCCACTAACCACAAGGATATCGGTACTCTATATTTCATCTTCGGTGCCATTGCTGGAGTGATGGGCACATGCTTCTCCGTACTGATTCGTATGGAATTAGCCCGACCGGGCGATCAAATTCTTGGTGGGAATCATCAACTTTATAATGTTTTAATAACGGCTCACGCTTCTTTAATGATCTTTTTTATGGTTATGCCGGCGATGATAGGTGGATCTGGTAATTGGTTTGTTCCGATTCTGATAGGTGCACCTGACATGGCATTTCCACGATTAAATAATATCTCATTCTGGTTGTTGCCACCAAGTCTCTTGCTCCTATTAAGCTCAGCCTTAGTAGAAGTGGGTAGCGGCACTGGGTGGACGGTCTATCCGCCCTTAAGTGGTATTACCAGCCATTCTGGAGGAGCAGTTGATTTCGCCATTTTTAGTCTTCATCTATCAGGTGTTTCATCAATTTTAGGTTCTATAAATTTTATAACAACTATCTTCAACATGCGTGGACCTGGAATGACTATGCATAGATTACCCCTTTTTGTGTGGTCCGTTCTAGTGACAGCATTCCTACTTTTATTATCACTTCCGGTACTGGCAGGGGCAATTACAATGTTATTAACCGATCGAAACTTTAATACAACCTTTTTTGATCCTGCAGGAGGGGGAGACCCAATATTATACCAGCATCTCTTTTGGTTCTTCGGTCATCCAGAGGTTTATATTCTCATTCTGCCTGGATTTGGTATTATTAGTCATATCGTATCGACCTTTTCGGGAAAACCGGTCTTCGGGTATCTAGGAATGGTTTATGCCATGATCAGTATAGGTGTTCCTGGATCTCTTGTTCGGGCTCATCATATGTTTACTGTGGGCTTAGACGTTGATACGCGTGCTTACTTCACCGCAGCTACCATGATCATAGCTGTCCCCACTGGAATCAAAATCTTTAGTTGGATCGCTACCATGTGGGGAGGTTCGATACAATACAAAACACCCATGTTATTTGCTGTAGGGTCCATCTTTTTGTTCACCATAGGAGGGCTAACTGGAATAGTTCTAGCAAATTCTGGGCTAGACATTGCTCTACATGATACTTATTATGTGGTTGCACATTTCCATTATGTACTTTCTATGGGAGCCGTTTTTGCTTTATTTGCAGGATTTCACTATTGGGTGGGTAAAATCTTTGGTCGGACATACCCGGAAACTTTAGGTCAAATCCATTTTTGGATCACTTCTTTCGGGGTTAATCTGACCCTCTTTCCCATGCATTTCTTAGGGCTTTCGGGTATGCCACGTCGCATTCCAGATTATCCAGATGCTTACGCCGGATGGAATGCTCTGAGCAGTTTCGGCTCTTATATATCCGTAGTTGGGATTCGTCGTTTCTTCGTGGTCGTCACAATCACTTCAAGCAGTGGAAACAACAAAAGATGTGCTCCAAGTCCTTGGGCTGTTGAACAGAATCCAACCACACTTGAATGGATGGTACAAAGTCCTCCAGCTTTTCATACTTTTGGAGAACTTCCAGCTATCAAGGAGACGAAAAGCTATGTGAAGTAAAAGAAGAAAAGGTCGTCGACTGCTACTAAGAACCTAACAGCAGAACAAATCCAGTCCGAGTGACTGGGACTCCGGGTAACTGGGTACCCCCGGCGAGGGTGATGACCACATTCAATTGGTTGGGCCCTAAATCAAAGATCCATCATGTTCCAAAAAAAACGGTATTCGCCCTCCGAATCATAGAATTCCTTTGCTTATGTTATTATGCTGCTTTCCTTCTTCAGGCTGGAAAAGCCTTTCGTTATCTTATTAGATTCCCATTCCTTCCCGCCTTTCCTAACCTTGCCCGATCCTAGCCTACTCACCACCTTGCTCCAAGATTGAAGTTGGAACTAGGAGTCCTTAAATCTTAATTAAAAAGAGCTTGGTGTTCGAAAGTGAGAAAACAACCTCTGTGGCAGGATTTACCAAGTCTAATTTAACGGGACCCTAGCCCGTCCTGTGGTCCTGAACCAACGTTCCATCCTGAAAAGAGAGCTCAGGAGCCTTCATCTCGTACGGAAACACTTGAGGAAGGAGAGATCTCATACAACAACTGAACTAAACGCTCAATGCGCATGAAAAGCGATTATCATGAATGCCCTTTATATAGCATCTTTGAGTTGAGCTTAGCCCTCTTCCTATCCTAAACCCCCTAGAATCACAAGGAACTATTGATGGAACATCTGGCAATTCAGTTAAGTAACTAGTTAGTCTATCAAGCTGAAACTAGGACTTAGGAAGTCTCAGGGGGGCACCCCTTTGAGGGCAATTTCATGCCATTTGTCGCCCCACGTTAGAACTCTCTTTAACCGCCTTCTTTATAGCTCAACCTTTTTTTGAACACCGATTTCATCGTAAGGCGCTATGAGCCCTCAACTTCTGTACGGGTTCGAGAGTTTGGTTCGACTGAGACTGATTTCTCATCGGGTTCAGATGGGGATGGGAATTCGGATTTTGGTGCCTCGTATGATAAGGAAGAGAGTTCATCCAAAGATGAAGACCTAGAAAGCCCTAGAGCTAGAGCTTGTTGAGAAAGTAGCTTTGAAGATGGTATGGGAAGTATTGAAGTTGAAAGCGATAGCAAAGGCCGTAGGGGATAGGATCTCTTTCCCCCGGTGATAAAGAAAGGCGTTCTTGTTGTCAGTGACGAGTTCGATCATGTTTCGATGATTGAAGTGAAGGCGAGCGACAGTGAGGTGACGGGAGTAGAAGGAAGTTTCGCATCCAGAAGAGAGGCCCGAGAGAGCGGTTCAGGTGACTACCGGAGTCATTGATGAAGCAGGTCAGATGGGCTTAGTAGGGCTCGAACCTACAATATCACCGTTATGAGCGGTACGTTTCAACCAATTAAACTATAAGCCCCAATTATTGACTGTCTCTACATGCAATTCCTTCGGAAGAGCGGACAGAAAGAGGAGGCCTTTGCTCTATCTGCTTCTTCTGAATCCCGGGGAGGCCGTTGATCTTTGGCAAGCCCTTCGTATGCAAG
>JAOTRK010000104.1:0-7500 GCA_028566135.1 Iris sibirica | reverse complement strand
ATTCCAAATTCTCTGATTTTGGAAGCAGTGGGCCTTTCTGGTCTTTGATGCTTCTTTTCCTACTGAGAAGGGGGATTCAACCACAGGGTTCCAGGCATGAAGCATTAGCAGTTCTCCTCCGGTCCAGCCCGGGATTGAAGACGCTATTCCGTTCCGCTTTGCCGCTTGAGAAGAATTTCTTTCTAAGCGTGGTTCAGTTCACGTAATCGAAAAAGGCCTTTTTCCCCTGCGACTGATTGCCTAGCAGCTATGGTCAAAGATCCGAACCTATCTTTCTTAACATCTTTCTTTTGTTTGCTTTATAGCATGAATTAATGCTACTAGAGTAGCTTCTATCCGTTCATTGAGACTCACTATCGCTCGCCTTCCTTCACTCGTTAACAAGGGACAGATCCAGCAGTTACAACCCATCCGGTACCGAACCCCGCTTTCACCACTTTGAGGTTCCCAGATCTAGAATAGAAGAGGCTCTTCGAGACCTGACTCAGAGGATTAGGATTCCAACTTCCGAGAATGCCCAGCTCAAAAGGACATCTACTATTATAGGTCGTTCACAGCCGGTAACAACAGATGCGAAGGGAAGCTAGGCCAAACCTGTCTGTGAATCTAGCTTACAACAAGATCCGTGACGGTAAGGTCTCCAGATCCCACTGCTTCCTAAGGTGGTAAGCCTCACTAACGAGACTACGAGGAAGAGGACGCAACTCGAATCACTCAATAATTCATTCCCGTGGTAGAACAAAATCGACTTAACCAAGTTTGATGTCGACACCAGAGTGAAGGTGATCGCATCTTGACAGTTCAAAGATCTCTTAGACCGATCTAGAATACCGTCCCGCGGGCCCCTTTAGGTCCCAGGCTTAATTGGCTTCGGCGGTTTCTCAATCCTTGGATTTGGAAATGATTAGCTAACCTTCTTCTTCCTATTCTTAATTAGAAGAAGTCGAATGCTATGCTAGTTAAGCCAGTCACGAGTCCATTGAGGCTCTTCGACGACCTCACTTAATGGATATGGTTCTTTGTCTGCTAGCTAGCTAGCGCGCTTCTTTCGAGTCAGCAAGGAGCGGATTCAGGTAGGTAAGCAAATCAATCCTGTTAGTAGCTAGTTGAGTTCGAGCGTCTGTTGTTGTTGTCAGTAACGAGGCGCTGTATTGCCCTCCGAACGAACGGATTAGGCTCCGGGTTTGTCTTCGCTTGGAAGATGAGGGCGAGCCGGTTCTTGCCCGGAGTGAATTGTTTCTTTGACAATTTCGATGGTGTTCTTGTTCAGTCTATGAGGACAGAAGTAGATAGAGACAGCTGAAGTCGAATGTTCTCGGTCCCGATGTGTTGTAACTTCCATCCCGGTATTGACTGACAAGACTCTCTTCCTCACAGCTAACAAAAGTATGTGAATGGAAGAAGGAAAGAAGCAAACACCGCGGCTTTTCTTTCATAACCTTGGTTACGGATCTCGGGAGTCAATCGTTTCAATCTGCACAAGAATTAGTGGGACACCATCACTTCCTCCGGGCGCCTCTCTTTCTTGACTTTTGTTCTTTTTCATACTACCCATTAGTGAAGCTAGGAGATTCGGTTGTTTAACCAGAGGCAATGAAATTGTTCTCGAAAGCATCAGTCTTTCACCCCCCAAGCTGTGTAGAGAAAATCTCTATTACTCTTAGGAAAGAGCTATAAGCAAGATTAGTTTGAGACATAAAAAGCAAGAATGAATAGCAAGGTGCGGAGCGGCAGTCTTAATGGCAAGGCGAGCGGAGTGAGCTGATATATCGAAGTGAGGCGACCGTTAGGGAGGAAGTGAGTATCCCGTGTCTTCCTTCATGGAGTCAAAAGCCCTTTTTCGACCTGTGGCAGAGTGAAATAGCTCCTGCTGAGTGAGTCGGTGCTGGTGGGTGGAAAATGATCCAGGTGATCTGGGCGAATCCAATGAAGATTTATGGATTGTGATTGGAGAGCAAAAGGTATCTATCCATCTGGAATATACTCTATTGGTTCAAGCTCAGCTCTGTTCTCTTGGTTGAAGGTTCAGCAGGCTACGGATTCTCTATGAGGAGCGTTCCAGGAGTAGCCTGCCTCTATTTGATCACGAGAGGCTTCTTCGAGGGGCTTGGCTTCTTGTTCTCGTTCTGGTGCAACCCTGGTTCAAGGGCTTGATTGGCTGTTTAGGTCTTCCTTAGGGGGGACCTTACGGCTATTAGTTGTATAATGAGATTCTGACAATCTTTTTAAGGAGAAAACAGTCGAGTCCGGCCTGAGACTTTTCCCGAATGAAGTGCATTAAAGATAGGGCCACTGAAATATGCTTTGTGCGCTCATGAAAGACTGGATTAGAGGATATATGGATGGCCGCCTGATTCTCACTCAGAATTTCCATATAATTTGCACCTTTATTCCAATCTCAGTTAGGAGATTATTGAGCCACATTAGTTCACATGCGGCGTGAGCCATAGCTCTATACTCAGCTTCAGCGCTTGACCGGGCCACCCCTTAATGAAAGTACTATCTATCGGCTGTTTCTGACTTTTCCAGGTAACTAAGTGACCTCCTACTAGAGTGCAATAATCAGATGTAGAATGCTGATTGTGAACCAGCCTTTACTCCATAGGCCCTTTCTCGTAATAGGATCAGAATAGGCGGATACGCGAAGGTGCCCATTCCGAGAGTAGAGAATCCCTCGCGCTGGACAAGTCTTGAGGTATCTCCACTCAAGATCCTATACACGGCATCAAGATGAGAGGTGCGAGGGGCCTGCATGAACTAGCTGACCACACTACACTGACGGCATATGCTAGATCTGGACGAGTGATAGTGAGATAGTTGTCCAACCAGGATACATTCTCGGATCATCAAGCGGATCACCATCATCCGAATACAGCCCTATTACGTAAAGGATTTGGCTCAATCGGGCTGGATATAGGCCTTGCTCCCAACTTCCCGGTCTCTCGTAAGAGATCCATGGTGTACTTTCTCTTGGAAATGAATATACCAGACTTGGAACGAGCTACCTCTATTCCCAAGAAAGACTTCATAGTACCTAGGTCTTTAACATCAAAGACCTTGGTTAGACTTCAGCTCAACGATGGACTCCCTATCATCCCCCGTAAGGATGATGTCGTCAACATAAAGACGAAGAAGAATTTGACCTTTTTCTTGGTCGGCGTCACTTCTTTTTCATCCTATGTCCAGTAAGGCTTTGCTGAATTTGTCAAACCATGCGCCCCTTCTTAGTCAATGGGACTGCTTGAGCCCAACAATTGCTTTCTTCAAGCGGCAAACATTTCCTCCCCCTGAGCTACAAAACCGGGAGGTCCTGTCATATACACTTCTTCTGAGAGCTCCCCATGAAGGAAAGATTCTTAACATCCTGTTGATGTATCGGCCAATCTCTGTTTGCAGCCACCGAGAGAACGACCCGGACGGAGTTCCGTTTTGCAACAGGTGCAAAGGTATCGAGATCTAAAGATCCAATAGGCCCGTCTAGTTAGTGGGTGAAACCTTTAGCTACCAGACGGGCCAACTAGCGATCAATGGAGCCGTCAGCCCTGAACTTCACTGTGAACACCTCCTCCAACTATGGGTCACCCTACAGCACGTTGCCAAAAGGAGTCAGAAATAGCCTTGATCCAGCCCCCTTTCTTTGCTAATCCAATTTCGGAATCACTGTTAGCGAAAAAAGAACTCCCGATTGTGAAGCTTAGATTCACATAATCTTTCCTGCAGAGTGTGACCAACGGAAATGAATCAACTCTCTTCTTTGTAGTGGAGCTCAACGCTTAGAAGTTCAGAAGTCAAGCACCTTCTCTTGAGGAACTATTCTTGACCTAGCTAGCTCTACTTGAGGAAGAACTCCCTAGCTTTGGTTGCTACTATTTGTGCTGAGCAAGAATAGGCTTCAGAGAGGAAAGAACGGGAGGCGTCGTCGGAATGTGGAACGGTGGACGCAGAAAGAACTCCAGAAGTTCCCAGTCAACCATTTTCCCTTCTATGCGCTTCGGGGTTGCTTGCATTGGTTCTTGAACTGGACAACCTAACTCTCGCTCGATGCTTTGAATAGCGTAGCTTCGTACCCGAACAATAAGAGGATCCGGGCGCGGAGCCCTTGTGTTCGGCCTGAAACAACTGTATGTAGTAGAGAAAGGCGGCGAACAGCCGAAAGGTGTTCCACTTAAACGTATATAGATAGACTGAGTGTGCGTGCAGGGTGTAGGTGTACCACTTACGAGAAAGAACCCCAAATCAGTCAAGTAGTTAACCAAACACAAGTAACTCACTGTCGCTCGCCTTCGGTCGCCTCACTAACGCTCGCCTCCCGTTCTTTCTTCTTCATTTCATCATCCTTGTTGTCTTGTTCCGTTCAATAGGTCCCAAGTCTGTCTCCTCCCTCTTCTTAAGTTAAGAAAAAGAATAATGCTGCTTGATTGAACGAACATTGTAAGAACCACCACAGGTTAAGCCCACGTCTATTTTTGATTCTTAACAAGGCGACCGTTAGGTCGCCCACTCCGCGGTAAGCCCACTATTTCTTTCAGAACCTTTTGATTTGAGTCCATAATAACAGGCAGGTTTCATTAATGAAAACAAAAGCGGAGGCCCGCATCTGCTAGCATTGTGGTTTGGAATATATTCTTTATCAATGGCCCACCCTTTCTTTGAACCTTATCAATGATCGAACTTACAGATATGAACTGAGTGCCATTTGATGAGTAAGATCGAACAAGGGAGAGGGATATGGAAAGGATGAAGTAATGAAAGAGGAAGTCATTGCTAGTAGTAACGACTTGTCACGATCCATTGGTTCATATAGAATCCATGTCCTAGGTCTATCAAAAAACATTCTTTTCGCTAAGCGTATATAATAAAATAGAGTGAAAGGGTCCACCCCGAAACCAAGGGGGTACTAACTAACAGCTGAGTCCTCTCCGAACCGCAGGAGATAGTTGCCCATCATACGGCTCACCAACTTCACTTGCCTCTAAGGGGGGCTCGCTCCGGGCAGGTTCGGATCACTTACAATACACGGCTCTACGAAGGGGTGAGGAGCGTTTTCAAGACTTTGTCGAGACGAGAACCCATCCTTTCGACTGGGGAGTCTGTTTTGTCCACTTTATCCATCCCCCTCTATCAAAATGATCAAAAAGGCGATGGAATCCCTTCTTATTCCCGTGTTTGATCTTTTCAATCTCTGCCTCCATGTGGGCAGAGACCCCTGTAGAGAATGAAGAGGGGCCAAGGCGCTTGCTACGCCCTCTCAAGAGTGCTTCTCGAGGCTCCACTCTCTCCCCTGAATAAGTAAGGCTCCGTTAGCCTGGGCTGAGATGGGGATAAGGAGTAAGGATTGACCAACGTTCTGCCAGACACTGGATAGGGGTTAGCTCTGTAAATGTGTAGAGCCAAGTGTGGTGTAGTAGTAGGCACTTCTAGGCCCCTTCCCGGCTACTGGATCACCCCAGTGCTTCGGGTACTACGGACCCTCTGCCATCCATTGCAGCAGAGCCGTTTCATGAGCGGGGGGGGGCTAAGCGCAGTTCTTTGAATCAAACGTTGAATGAAATCGATGATTTTTTAGATATCCGGATAATGGATGGTCGATTCATATATTGCTATATATAGCAAGAAGCCCCAAATCCTTGATTTGGCCAGGAAACAAAGCACTGCTTTGGGCCCAGGAAGCGAAGGCGACCGTTAGGCGAGCGAAGTGAGTTCTCCTCCACACTTCTGGATTTTCTTTTGTTCTCCGTGCCCGTTCTGCATGCGCTTCGCGCGCCATTGGCGCTTTGCTCTCCTCTTATTTCTTTATTGGACGGTTCGGATGGACTTCGCCGTTCTTTCCCAACGGAAAATGGAAAGGGCTGTATCACATCGAGATGTCGATTCGTTTTCCGCCCCAAATGAGATGGGGAATTAGTCACCTCTGTCCCTTCATCTTTCTGAATCGAGGCCCGGCCCGGCTCGCGTCGTTCCAACAACCGACGGGGAGCACCTCAGTATACGCTCGCGCGCAGTAACTGGGAGTCCTATTACACCTAAGGCCAACTTCCATTCACCAAACCCAGGTTCATCTCGTGTAGTGAGAGTGGACTCGTACAAGGCGAGCGAAGTGAGTCGACGGTTGATGTATCAGACTCTACCCTGTCTTTCGTAGCATGCATTCCCATCCGTGTCGCAACTGATTCGGTAAGCTACGTGTCCGGACGGTCCTTCGGTCCCCCAACCTTACTCATGGCAACCTTCCGGCCGCCCAACGACCTATAACGCTAGTCACTACTCCCACTGGGGCTAGGAAGTAAGCCCCACAACCCAAAGCGGCGAAGAACAAATAGAATTTGCTACAAAAGCCGGCTAACGGGGGTATTCCTGCGTATGAGAACATTGTAATGGAGAAGGTCATAGCCGAAATAGGATTCGTTTTGGCTAGAGCGCCCAAATCCGCTATATATTTGACACGGGTTTGCCGTAATGCTGGAACTATGGCGAATGCATCTATCGTCATTGATGCATAAATAAATATACCAATTAGTAGTGATTGAATTCCTTCTATGGTTCCACATGATAAACCAGTACGAATATAACCTACATGTCCAATCGAACTATGAGCTAGAGGTCTTTTGACTTTCGTTTGGGCCATGGCGGCCAGTGCTCCTAAGATCATAGAAGCAATGCTGCAGAAAAAGAAGATTTGTTGCAATGTACCTCCATAGGAACCAACAATAGAAAGACGTGACATATTTGCAGAAATAGAGATTTTAGGCGCAATAGAAAGGAATGCTGTCACCGGGGTGGGTGAACCCTCATAGATATCAGGTGCCCACATATATTGAGTCAAAAGAGAGATTGAGTCCGAGGGAGAGGGGGGTTTTCTTCGGGGCTCGAGAGATTGAATAGATAGGGCCCCACAAGTTGTTAATTCGCCGCTGGGGAATTCACACAAAAGGGAACGAGGAATTCTCAACGAAAAAGTGCTCTCTGAACCGAACGTGAAAGTGGTTTTCCATCAGACGGCTATTCACGTAACTCCACTCTCGGCTTGGATTATATATCCAAAAGGGTCCGCTCTCGGCCATTCCACACGCTGCCTAGCGGAGGCGAGCGAAGTGAGCAGATGAAGTGGATTCTCTCTTTTGTAGTAGATGCCGAACCTGCTGCTCAGTGGGCGGGCGCAGCAGCTACATGGACCCCTTCCTTTATGTTGTTGCCAGCGCTTTCCCGGGCCGAGACGGTTAGAAAAGGGCAGGCAAAGCCCGAATGCTGCCCTTGGCCTTCTTCGTTTTCGATGAAAAACAAATCGACATCTCGATCTCTATTACCTCCCTAACGGTCATCTCACTTCGCTCGCCTTCGCTCCCTAACGGTCGCCTTCGCTCCCTTCGGTCGCCTCACTGCTCCCTTCGGTCGCCTTCGCTCCCTAACGGTCGCCTCACTGCTCCCTTCGGTCGCCCTCCCTTCGGTCGCCTTCCTCACTGCTCCCTTCCTCACTGGCGTTCGCCTCACTTCGATATATCT